>PISX010022722.1:0-31153 GCA_004024625.1 Mellivora capensis
TCAGGGCTCCTACCCCACAACACCTGCTTCCCCATTCATAGGCACGTACTCACCCATTATCTTGGTCAGCTTGGATCCTGCATAACCCACTGCCTGTTAACCCTGGATAGGAAGGTGAGCCTTTTGCAGAAATCATTTATCATCTTTCTGTGCATGAGGACTGTTTTTAACATTTAAAAGAGGAATGGGACACATGCACACTGTGAGCTGTCCATTTAAGTGGGAGGGGGCAGGGCGCCCCGGCGAGGGCATGGTGTCCGCAGACCCAAGACCAAATCCTCACTGCACCGCACTCAGCCTGTTTCCTCACCCATAAAATGGGGGTAATAACCATACTCAACCCCGAGAGGTGTGGTTAGGATTAAGGGAGATCATCCAGATGAGTCACGGAGCCAGAACCCCAGCACACAGTAGGGGCTCAGGGAGGATGGTTGCCATTACTGTCCCTGCCCCAGCCGCCACTACGAGATCCTGGCAACAGGGTGGACAGTCCGCACTGCGGATGAGGCCACCGGGATGCAGAAATGCTTCTCTGTGGCTTTCTCTGTGGTTGGAATCATGGCAGCACATGCTTATAATAAAATGGAACTCGGCTATGAGCCAGGCCAATGATTCTGTCTACAGACAGGCAGACTCAGGGACCCCTGGCAACAGGCACCCCCAGAAGCTCAGGGCCCCCAGGTTAGCAATCTCGGAGGTGACTCTGGTCAAATCCACAAGGGATTTCTAGCGTTCACAGTCATGGTGACAGTGCAGTGACAAGCCACCTGGGACCAGCCTCCCCTCCCTTCCCCCCCCCTCCAGCCCTTCCAGCCAGAACTCCAGGCCCCAGGCAGCCCAGCCATTGTCTGAGCCATTATGGGAGGTGCTCTGCTGTCCCACAGCCCCAGCACAGGGAGGCGGAGTCTGCGGTTCTCTGTCTTCCCCATGAATAGATAATCACCTCCCAAGATGGGCTGAGATGCTGGTTATAATAAAAACCGTTTCATTACATTCCTCTACATGGAACCATTTAATGAACACACGGCTGCTGGCTCCGGGTGCCCCCTGGGCCAGATGCAAATGAAGCATGTTGTACAGTATCATTTAATTAGTTGGGGGTGGGGTGGCTGGAGGGAAGTGGGGAGAGGGAGGTGACATTATGGAGAATCAGAGAAAGAGGGGAGGTCAAGAGGGAAGTTGTTGGGGCAGGGCAGAGAGCAGAGGGAGGGTGGGAGGAGGGGAGCCATGGGAAGAGGGATTATAAAATGATATCCTTTGAGCCACCAGATTCAGCTGCAGTCAAAGGTACCAACCCTTGGACATTTAGATTAATCAGCCAACAGGAGACTTGTTGTTTTCTGTTTCACCTAAACCTGTTGGAGTCTGATTTATGCCCCTAGAACTGAAAGTGTCACAAAAGGTACAGGTCATTCTTGGCACAAGAGAAGGCCCTGAGGCTAAAGATCACACTCTATTCAAAGACACAAAGCTAGTCTGAAGCACAGTAGATGAGGCAAGATGAATGTCTGTTGGGCTCAGGGGGGACAGGAAGCCTTCCAGAAGCTGAGCAAGAGGACCAAGAGAGGCTAAGCTTTCATCTCCTACAATCAGCATCCCACCATCTCCCCCAGTAGTCTGACTTCTCAGCATCCCCAGATCCAACTTGGTCCACTCCCAAAAAGTCTAGAATCAAAGATCCTGGGACAATCAGAGCTAGAAGCCATTGTTAATACCCCTTAGCCCAATGCCTTCAGTTTCATTACTTTTGTATTGACCAAGGAATACATGAATATGCTCTCTTGTATGTATTGTGTTCTCACGCACATACACAGTAAAGTCTAACCACATTGAAAAAGGAAATAGCTTTTATGTTGCAGATGAGGATAAAGGATTTGTATGACTCACCTCAGTCTTTGTGAGGGTTGCAGGAAATAGTGTGTGTAAAGTTCACAGCCCAGCGCCTGGCACACAATCAAACTGATCAAAACTTGTGTAAAAGAGAAAACATTAAAAGCTGCAAGAGAGGAAAAATGACATGCTAGGCATTGAGGAACAAAATAAGAATGTGAGAAACAAAAATAGATGGTAGCAGATTTCTAATTAAAACGATGTAAATGAGTGACATCAGTGAAAATGGCATAGTAAAGACTGCTAAAAAATCTCTCCTCTGTAATGATGAAAGTGGCAAAAAAAAAAAAAAAAATTCCCCAGAATCTACTTTTCCAGAACTCTGGAAATTTACCAAAGGCTTGCAACAATCCTGGGTGCGTTTATTCAAGTAAATCGGCTGAATGTCAGTAAAAATAGTGAGCTTTGTGACATTTCTCATGCTGTAGTCCTATCCTCCTCTCCTCAGCTCCATGGTAACCTTGAAATCTAATGGCCCAGAATCATGGTGAAAAGAGTAGCCTGGCAACCAGTGGAGGGAGGCAGAATGAGGTTAGAGCATCTTCAAAACCACATTCTCATATCACTCTCATTATTTGACCTGTCTGGTAGTTCCCTAGAAGATCTTACTTGTAAGGCTGTCTTTATTTTACCCGAGTCAGAATTTGCTCTGGGCAAAAAGCCTTTTCCTTGGCATGAGGGGAGGAGGGGTGCTTATCAAAAACAATTACAGGCAATTGTTTAATTTCACGACTGCCTGAGACAGTGGACAGCAGTTGGGATAAACAATAGACTAACCAAAAAGCTTAAAAGACAAAACTGGGAAATGGGACATCCATACAGGCTTTGAAAATCTCTAAAATATAACTGGGAAGCAAGGATACCGTGAGCATGTGCACATCTTCAGGAAAGGCCTGAGAAGGCCCTGAGCGCTCACCTCTGACTGACCTTGAGACGTTGTGGAGCCCAAGGTTTAGAGTTGTAAACTGCCTGTTTAAGGATTGGAAGCATGCCCCACCACTCACCCAGAGCTTCTCAACAAGGGCTGGAAA
This sequence comes from Mellivora capensis, assembly GCA_004024625.1. Classification (NCBI taxonomy): domain Eukaryota; kingdom Metazoa; phylum Chordata; class Mammalia; order Carnivora; family Mustelidae; genus Mellivora; species Mellivora capensis. Next base: position 2,922 of record PISX010022722.1, read on the forward strand.
ACCTGTCAGTTCTAGACTTCTAAGGAAGTCTCTGTCCAGTCATTAGCTGACCACCAAGAATTTATCTGAATAGACACTTCAATGGCCACATGTGACAAAGAATGAAGACTTCATAGAAATATCCTTAAAGAAAAAGTCCACATAAATAAGTGTTAAAACAAAGGCAGTACAACAAATCCTGGTGGGGGGAGAGGGGATTTGATTTCCAGAATGGCTACATTATGCTATTTGTAATGTCCAGTTTTCAACAATAAATTTTAAGATACACAAAGAGACAAGAAAGCATGGCTCATGTGGCTCATGCGCAGGAAAGAAGCAATCAGTAGAAACTGTCTCTCTGAGGGAGTCTAGAGACTGGACTTACTAGACAAAGACCTCAGATGAGCTATTTTAAGCGTATCCAAAGAACTAAAGGTGAATAAGAGAGCAACACTTCACCAAATGGAGGTCAACAAAGAGATAGAAATTATTTTTAAAAAGATCAAAATAGAGGGGCGCCTGGGTGGCTCAGTGGGTTAAAGCCTTGGGTCATGATCCCAGGGTCCTGGGATCGAGCCCCGCATCGGGCTCTCTGCTCGGCGGGGAACCTGCTTCCTCCTCTCTCTCTGCCTGCCTCTTTGCCTACTTGTGCTCTCTGTCTGTCAAATAAATAAAAAAAAATCTTAAAAAAAAGAACAAAGTAGAAATTGGTGTGTTAACCAAGAATTCCTTAGCCAGAAAAACTAACCTTCAAAAATGAAGGAGATATAGAGACATTTCCAAGTAAACAAAAATGGAGAGAATTTGTTCCTAGCAGATCTGTCATTCAGGAAATACTAAAGGGGAATCCTTCAGGCTGATATGAAAGGACACTAGCCAGGAATTCAAATCCACGTCACTACCATGTAGGTGGTACCATAGTGGACATCTTAGGACTCTCCCTTCTACTTCTCTCAAACCTCAGTTCAGCAAATGTATCAAGCCTGAGACTTCTATTTCAGCTCCTGTTCACACTACATTCATCTCTTCAATTCCATTCCCACATCCACCACTCTCTGCATTCATTTAGTCACTAAAAGATGTATTTATATATCAAAATATGTATCCATTGGAAACTTGGTAATTGATGACATTTTGTTTCACAGAGACATTGTGAAATTGCAAATCAAACTCACTATTAAAGTATATCTTGGTATCCTTTCATTTTTTGTCAAAATTTAGCAAATTTGGCTAACTCCTCTGGAAGTTATAATAGCACAAACATAAATCTGAAATCTCATAAAAATTCTATGCAAAGTATGGCCTCTGAGTCGCTTATGAGATTAAACGTACAATTCCATCTGGCCCAGAAATCCTTTTCCTAGATATTTGACCCAAGTGAATAGAAAATTTATGTTCATGCAAAAACCTGTACACCCATATTGACAGCTGCTATATTTGTAATTGTTCCAAACTGGAAACTCTTGAAGATGTCTTTCAACAGGTGGATAGGGGTGAGATCCACACAAAGGAACACTACTCAGCTCTACAGACACTATAAGCTAGTGATTCACACAAGCACACGTGAGAATATTGACCCTTAAACACAAATAGTAATATAGTATACAATTCATAGCTTGGATGTAAGTAAAATGTAGGACAACAGTTGTACAAGAGTAGGAGAGGAGCTCTTCTTTGGAAAGATCTGTAACCTATACATGAGGCACCATAATGTCATGTAGGTAGACTATGTTAGGTTGATGATCCGTACAACAAACACTAAAACACCCAGTGAGATAACAAAAGAATCAGAGCTAATAAAACAACACAGAAGGCCAAGTGGAATTATAAATGACAGTCCGACCAAAAGAAGGAAGAGAAAAAGGGAAGGCATCCAAAGAACAGATTGGACTTATGGAAAACAAATGGAAGGATGGTACATTTAAACCCAATAATTTCACCATGGTGATCTTCTTTTCCCAGGGAAGTAAACCAAGGCACAGAGATAGAAAGGGGCCCATCTAGAGTTACAGAGGCAGGAGGGAGGAGGGCCAGCCTTCCATTAATCAGCCTGTTGACCTGTGCTCATAGCTTCACAAGGAACATGCCCCCGGCCCTAAAGACCCTGGAAACTTTGGATCCCCAGCCTTTACTTCTTGCCAGATTGCCCAGTCGATGTGGACACAGAACTGTATGGGCTATGGAGATTATCTGTTCAACCCTTTCATTCTACAGCTGGGGAACCTGTGGCCCTGAGAGGCAAAGGGGCTTGTTCAAGGTCACACTCCCAAACAGGGTCCCAGCTGGGATTGTGACTCAGCCACCAACCCACTTCTCTCTACCCCGCTTTCCAGCTGCTAGGCTCCTCACCACTGCTCCCAGATCCTTCCCTGATCCTCCCAAACTGCTGTGACAACACCTGGCCCTTGATTTTCTCATGTCCCAGCAGACGTTAATTACGAGTGCTCATCATTGCATTTTAATCATTTTGCAAATGCTCCCAGGTGTTTTTCAGGAGACATTTTTCTGGATTGTTTTCCTCCATATAAATAGGTTCAGAGTCGTCTGTCTCCCATAACTGGAAAACACCAGGCTCCTATGGCATTGCTGACTGCTTCCTTCTCAGAGGGCCTCTGGAATTGGGAAACCATTAGAGTTCACTGATGCAGATGGGGGAAACTGAGGCCCAGAGGGGGTGGGAATACCCAAGGTCACAACATAGCATATGAACTGAAGCAGAACCTGAACTCTGATCTCTAGGTGCCTGGACCTGCTCTTTCACGGGATTCTGTTTGCCCATGCTGAGCTTCGAATGTGCCCTTGAGACTCAGTTTCTAGGTGATGCCATGATGTCAGTGACACTTTGTTTCTGGCTCTGAGCATGAAGTCATCTGGTTTCCTTTTGAAATAGCTTCATACAACAAGTGATTCATGTTCCAAGAAAAATTCAATGGATACCAAAATATAAAGAAACTAGACGACTCTAAGTGCTTTCTAGGGTAACACCATTAGCTTTTGAGGGAATATTCTTCTAACCTTCTCTGACTGTTTTTTTCTCCATACCCTTTCTCCAGCTCTCTATACCCCTTCCACTTCTGCCCTGTGAGGTGGGCTATGTATGGACCCTTCCAGGGTCTACTGATGGCTGGCTGGCTCCTGTCGGGTACAGCCAAGGGCATGCAAAGCTGGCAGAGAGGATTAGAGAAGGGAAACAGTTGGGGCATTCCTTTCTGTTCTCTCCTGGATTCCACTCCGTGTCTGCAGTTCCTGAGACCCCCAGGAGCAGGGACCAGGTCAGTTTCTGAGAAAGGCACCTACAAGTAGTCTGGGCCAGCCCTGGTGGCCAGCCAGACACTGCCTGGACTCTGCCTGCCACCATTCTGGCCTCTTGCTTGCTCCTTGGGTCCTGGGGTCCCAACCCACCTGGGCTGGCTGCATCTCTAAGAGTAGAGCTTTTTCTACTTCTCCTGTTCCTCTGCCCTTGCCTCTACTTCCCTTGGGGCCCTTCTTCCCCCCACCAGACCTCCAAGAGCAACTAACCTGCCTGCCTACACCCCAATCCTTACTCATTCTCCCAGCATTCCCAAACCCCAGGCTTGTGCAAGGAGCAGGGAGTTGTGGCCAGGAGCAGGTGACAAAGACGGGGTCTCCTCCACCCAGCAGCTCCTCTCCAACCTGCCACCTCCCTGCATTATGTTTTTCAGGGCACCCTTCAGGACCTGGCACGATGGGGGTACATCTCTTTTTCTTCAGGCTCCTACACTAAAAAGAACGAGTGGTGAGGGCAGAATGGAGTCCGTGCAGTTCACCTTTATATTCCCTGTGCCCAGCACAGCGCCTCTAGAGGCTCAACAAATCGGTGCTCAGTCAATGTCTGGGTTAGCAAGGACCAGCTGAAGAACTCCAGCTCAGAGGAGGCTTTTGGAGGAGAGCAAATACTCAAGTAACTAGGCTCCAGGGATGTCTATGGGGGAGTCATGGACATGACGAAGGAGGAATACCTGGCCAGCACTCCCGCGCCCACTCCCGCATTCATCAGACTTCTCCTGAGTTCCTCTATAGCCGGGCTCTGAGATGGGAGCAAAGGTGGGGCACATCGGACTATGTACCTGCCCTGAGGGGATGTCGGGCAAGTGGAAGAGACAGACACTCCCTCAGGAAGCTTAGCAGAGTGATAAGCTCCGGAGTAGGACGCGCAGTGACTCCTGCTGGAGGCAAACCCAGCATTTATTGAGCTACTGAATTCCGTCTTTGGTGAAAACAGTTTGAGTTGAATCGCGGGCACTTTCAACCAAAAGATTCAAGCTGCTTTCACCAAAGAGGGAATGTCTTAGTGTGTAAAACCGGGAAAGAGTGAGGAACAGCTTCAGGCACAGCTGGGTTCAGGGGCTTGCATGATTCCACCGGATCTCTCGTTCTATTTCAATATCTCCTTATTCTACTTCTGCGTGGGAGCTCCTCTCTCTCGGCTGATGGACTTAGGAAGCCAGAGAGGGGTTGGGGAAGCAGAGTCCCAATGACTGGCAGCTGCAGGCTCACACCCTTCCGCCGGAGGACTCCAGAGTGTAAGAGGGAACAGGTCTCTCTGATAGCATAGAAAGATCTGATCAAGGATTCTGATAGGCCTGATTTGGGTCACATGTTCTCCTTGGACCAATCACTAGTTCCTGGGGGGGAATGGAGTGCTATGATTGGCCCAGTCAAGGCTTGCACCTGTTAGAGGAGGGAGTGGTAGAGAGTCACAGATAGATCACCCCGCCGAATACCGGGGTCTGGGTGGTACGCAAGCTTGGTCTCCCGGGGGGAGGGGGAGGTGTGATGGGCCTGAGAACAGAGGGGGAAGTAGACGCCAAAACAGTACACGTGCCAATTCCGGTAAACGTTCTTATTCCGTTTTATAAATAAAGAAACCGAGTCTCAGAGAAGTTAAGCAATTGATGTAAATTAGCCGGGGCCTGAGCAGCACCCGGAACCCTTCTCTGCTGGACATGAATGCCCTGTGCTCTTAATAGCTCTGCTGCTGTGTTTCCCACAGAGCGCGGCTCCCGCCTCATCGCCAGCTCCCAAACCTGAATTCTGACAGGTGGAAGCTTGTAATTCGCACCCAGAAAGCAAGAACCTTAAAGCTCAGATGCGCAGCCCCCTCGCATGCCCCAGAACTAACAAATCTCATCTTCATGATAGATATAACTGGAGGCTCCCTTTCCTCCTGGACCACAGTGTGCAGAAAAATACCACTCCTGGAAATTTCCCGTCCACTGAGCAGTGCTGAGAACGAGCACATCAAAGAGGGTAGAGACCAGAGTGGTGTTGCTGGAGGCGACATGAGCAGGGAGATACAGAGAACATTAAGGTGGCTGAAGAGTGATCTGTTTGACATGTGAATATATCCTCCAGTGAAACACACAGTTCAGAGCGCCACACAGCCAGAACCTCCTCCAGCCTCCTCTTCCTCTGGGGCTCCCTTCCCTCCCAGCTGTCAGACCTGCCTCCATCCCTCCTGCCTACCCAGCCTGTCTATTTCATCTAAAGGGCGACTCATGGCCATGCAGCTCACTGGGACTGAAGGGAGCCCAACCTTGTTCATTTAACAGAGGGGAACATGGAGCCCAGAGAGGCCCAGGCACGTGCTCAAGGTCAAAGAGTCAGTTAGGCATCAGGCCGCACTTCTGAAAAACACCAACTGTGCACCGGGCCCCAGCCTGGACACTGGCACACCCTTATTGAATCCTTGGACGGCAACCCTGCAGGGTGGATATCATCAGCCCCATTTTACCCATGGGTACGGTGAAGCCCTGAGAGTCAATGATGTGCTCAAGGGCACAGAGCTGAGTTTCCAACTGTTTTTGAGTAGGTGCCCAAGTACAAGCTGTGAGCCACTCTGTGGACCATTTGTCCATTGGAGGCATGTGCTGCTCAGCCACAGTGTTACGGCGCGATGCCGGAGCCCGCGGGCTCTATTTCCCGAGTCTCCTCACTCACCAGCCTCTAGTTAGCCGGGGACACAGACAGCGTCATGGAGGACTGGAGGGTAGGAGCTGGGAGAAGCCCTTTATATTGCCTCCTCCCCAACCCCTGGCTTCCAGAAGAAGTTCTGGCTGCACCTGCTGGCTGCCCACTCCACGGCCCTTTGGTGGCTGTGGCAGCAGCAGCAGTGACCAGCAGTGGCGGCAGGGGTCAGGGGGTGTTCTGGCAGTGGTGGGGTTTGTGGCAACAGCAGCTGAGGCAGCAATGCCCGGCCCCCAGCACCACCCCCTCCTGCCCTGTGGCCCCCAGGCCCTCTCCCTTTCCCTTTTTACTCAGTCTTTCAGCTTTCAGCACGTTCATAACCAGTTCCCTGCATCAGATCCCCCTGTTTGCAGTTCCTAGTGTAGTTTCTGTTTTCCCTCCATGAGCCTGAATCCTACAGTGTTGGACATCAGCAGCGATACCAGGAATCAAACCCTCCCTGATGGCATTTGGGGCTGGGCTGTCTGACATGAGGAGGCTTGAATGCAGTGAGAGGGGACCTCTTTGCCAGGGGACAGCAGGACCGCTGGCCAACCACAGTAGTCATCGGCAGGACACACTGAGGCCTTCAGTCCCTGAACCCTCACCCCCGCCACCCACTCCTGCCGTGGTTGGCTGCTTTGTGCGACCCCTGGCTGCAGCTTGGGCCCCTAAGGAGGTGGAGGCTCCGCCATAAGGCTGCTTAGGACACAGCTGGAGAGTTCGCTGAGGGCACAAGATGAGCACAGTGGTTAAACTCTCCACGCCACAACACCAGGGGTCTTCTACCACTGCCCCAAGGAAGGTTTTGTCGCGTAGCCATGAGTCAGAGGGATGAGAAGCAGATCTAGAGTGCCATCCCTGGGGGGCGTGGGGCTGCACGCCTCAGCTGAACTCACCAGCGTGCTATCCTACACTTGAAAGTGCAGGTAGTGATTGGGAAAAGAGGCACAAGCTAAGAACGAGGTACACGGTTTGGGGGACCTCTCTGAACTGTGGCAACCACCACTAGGATGCATGCGGGCTGAGCAGCCTGCTTTTCAGGGGCTTGCAAAGATGAGTAGGGCTTGGAGCCAGAAAAGGCCTTGCAGCAGTTCCAGTCCCCAGGCGAGCAGCCTTGACACCTGCATGCTAGGTCCCCGGCTGGCCAGTGGACCTCTCTGTGCAAGCAGGGATGAAGCTGTGCAGGGGCCAGCAGCAGGCTCCAGTAGGAGACTCACAGCCCAGGCTTCTCTGCATCCGTCTCTGCTCCTGCAGGCAATTGTCATCCATTTGAAAATAGCTGTTGACTTTTCTCCAGGACCTGGTAGAGATAGAATACGTGACCCAGGGCTGCTAAGTGACCAGCAGCCCAGCGGCCCAAACTGCCCCAGGGCTGGCAGGTGCAGCAGCCAGCCAGTGCCAGGGGATGGGCACATATGCACACTGGGGCTCAGGCACACTGTGGGAGCAAGCAGACGGCATGAGCAGGTGGCAAGATCCCATAGCACCCTCTCCAGCTGCATTGCCACCTTTCTGCCCACCCACACGGCTGGCCTGGTGTGACATTCTCCGTCACCAGCCACGCGGGCATACCTCGGAGGTATGGCGGGTTTGCTGCCAGACCGCCACAAGAAAGCTAGTGCAATGATGCTCATGGGTTTTCAGCACCTACAAAAGTTATGTTTATGCTAAGCTGGAGTCTGTGTGTGTACAACAAACAGCAGCATGTTTCAGAAAGCCATGTGCACACCTGAATTTAAAAATACTTTGTTGCTAAAAAATGCTAACCATCGTCTGAGCTTTTGGGGAGTCATAATCTTTTCTGCTGGCAGAGGGTCTCGCCGCCAGGTGGATGGCCGCTGACTGATCGGGGAGCTGGGTCCTGAAGGCTAGGTGGCCAGGGGAGTTTCTTAAAATAAGACAACGATGAAATTTGTCTCATGGATGAGCTCTTGCTTTCACTTGAATGCTGCGACTCCATTGTAAGGTGATCAGTTGGTCTAATTTCAAGATTATTGTAGCTCAGTGAAAAAGGAGGCCCCGTGGGGGGGGGGGGTAGGGGAAGGACAGGGGAGGAACTGTTGGCCAGTGGAGCAGTCAGAACACACACAACATTTATGGATTAAGGTCACCATCTTATATGGGCGTGGTTTGTGGTGCCCCAAAACAGTGCCAATAATCACACCAATGATTACGGACCGCCATAACACATATATAATAATGAAAAGGTTTGAAATATTGAGAGAATTATCAAAATGTGACCCAGAGTGAGTGAATGCCTTTGGAAAGATGGCGACAGCGGACATGCTCGAAGCAGGGCTGACCCAGACCTTCAATCTTTAAAAAAAAAAAAAAAAAAAAAAGGAAAGCAAAAACTCATTATCTGCAAAGCTCAACAAAGCAAAGCAGACAAAACCAGGTAAGCCTGTATTGGCTGCCTGCAGCTGCTGTCACAAGTCACCATGAACTCGGTGGCCACAGGCTCTCCAAAAGCTCTGGGCGAGAGCCCTCCTGTCTCCTCCAGCGGCGGATGCTTCCGGGCTATGAGGAACCCTCCAACTCCCAGCTTCTGCCCCCTCTCCACAGTGCCCTCTGTACCCCTCTCTGTGTCGCCTCCTCTTCTGTCTCTTCTAGGGACATTTGTCATTGGATTTTGGGCCACCTTATCCCGGCTGATCTGATCTTGACATCATTACCTAACTTAAATCTGCAAAGACACCTTTTCCAAATAAGGTCACATTCTGAGGTTCTGAGTGGATACATCTTGGCAGGAGGTGGAGGGGGGCAGGGGAGGGACCATTAGTCCATTGCCCTGGCTAACTGATAAGATGGCACCAGTCCAAGTGACTCCTGTGGCACTCCTGACCCAAACACTGGAAGAAAGAGCTTCCCCCCAGGGCCACACCTTCAAGCCATGCATCTCTTTGTCCACTTGGCCCAGATCTGGAAAGGGCCAGAGGCAAAGATCCATCCCATTCATAGGCAGTGGCAACAGTTTGATTAAAGGACCAAGGGCTTGGAAAGAACCAGCTGGAAGGGTTGGCTGCTGATGGGGAGGAAGGGGACGGAGGGTATGGACAGTCATCTCAGCATAGCATACAGTGTGAGGATTTCAGGAACCCCTCAAAAGCTCACCTGGGGTACTTACTGCATAGGAAGTGACTCTGGGGGTCCCTGTGACAGTCATAGGCTGTGTCAGCTGCAGAAGCATGTGGGCATGGGCTCTTGGGGGGACCTTGGTGGGTCTGGCAGTGGGGACGGAGGTGGCATCAGCAACAGTGTCTCCGCCTGCTCTGCAGCACGTGCTCCTGGGCTCTGATCACCCCGCCCCTCCCTGTACTGCACCTGCCCTAGCAGCCCCTGCAGGAGCTGACCTCTGCATGTTCACTACTTCCCTTTGGCTCCCACAGCCCTTCTGTGCTCTTGTAACCAGTTCCTTTTATTCAGTTCCTCTGCGCGAAACACCTTCTGTGGACAGTCTTCCCCGCTGCCCCAGCAAAGAGCCTGTGGATTGGCTGGGCCTCCCTGGAGGGAGGCTGACCCACGTGCCACCTCGCAAACATGGTTCCTTCCAAATCATGAAAATGGATCTCCCAGGCCCATTGGTGTACAAGGAGAGAGACAGAGACAGATAGCAAAGGCAGTGTTATGACACGCCGTTCAGTACCCCATCCAGATGTGGGGTCAAATCTCCAGGTTCATCAAATGCCAGAGCCGGCAGGGGCATCCAGACCGCCAACCCCGGTCCTTCCTGGTTCTGAGCTCTGAAGAGGAAGTGCATAGAAGTTAGGTGAGCTCTTCAAGGTCACAAGCCAGGAAGCACTAGCTGGGGACAAGAACCCGGGGCTCCAGACTCCTATCCTGGGCACTTCCACTGTCCCCCAGCCTCGCACATGCTCCACTCTGCAGCTGGCATGGAGGTGGCTCAGACAGTGTCTCGCATCATGATGCATAATGCGTATATCTCATTCGCGGCGTGGTGCCTAGCTTCACGCCAACGACTAATGAGGGGAAGATGAAATTGCTGTCGGACAATAAGAGAGCAGCTCCCGAAGTGAGGTGTACCTCCGCCCCCCACCCCCAGACTCCCTGCCAGCTCTGATGCTCACCGCAAGGGCAATTACATTTTACATAGTTTTCTTTTTTAATACTTCAATAAATATCGCCTGTGAAAATCAATTGGCATTTTCTGTACTTAATGCATAATAACTGGTCTTATAAATTTAAATTATCCCTATAAATCTAAATTAAATGCCCAGGTTTCAATGTATTTAGGGCACTTAATTAATAAAGTGCTAGCATATAACCACTACTAATCTGTTTACTTCAAGCCGACTTTCATTTTCTAAGCCCATATTTCTCCCTGGTGTGTGGGTGGGAAAGAGGAGCAGTTTGCGGGCTGCTGTGGGCACTGCCTGTCTTCGCGGGGCCCTCCAGAGCTACCTACCTCCTGTGGCCAGCTTTCTCCAGCCTCTGGGTCACCCCTTTGCCATTATCCAAGGAGAAGATGGCCAGAGCGACCTGCAAAGGGAGGAGCCCTGGGCAGGTGTCAGGAGGCCTCATGTGCTGTGTGACGGTTAAGGAGTTGCTTGCCCTCTCTGGGCCTAGATCATCATGGAAGGCCTTTTTGGCAGCTGTGGGAAGCGAGATGTGGGGTGTTGGGGGGGTTGGTCCACAACTTATGAGCCCTGTGACCGTGGGGAGGGGACTTAACCCCTGCGTGTGTTTTTTTTTTTTTTTTTTTTTGGTCCACATGCTGGGGATGGCCACAGTACCAGGGACTGGGGTTGCAGTGGGCCTGAGGAGAGGTCACGTGTGCACCACACTCAGTTCAGGGCCCTGGAAATGTCAGCTGCATCTCGCAGGCAGTTCGTCAGATGGTTGTGAAACTGTGTCACAAAGATCTGGAGGGAGTGGTATGAACCCCAGAGCGATATAGGGCCGAAATATGAGCGATTAGTGAGCATATCTTTTCCTGGGTCTCACCTTGTGCCCCACCTGCCGGGTCTAGGACCTACAACCTCTGCTCCCACTTTGAACAGCCTGAGGCTCGGAGCTCTGACTGTCAGCTTCTCTGAGCCTCTGGCAGAAGGGAGAGCACACATCTGGGGTGGACTATAGCACACAAGAAAGCCGAGACACCTCCTGGTCTCATGCTACCATCTCCAGGGTTCATGGCAGAAAATGAAAGCCAGGGGCACTGTCAGCAGGAGGGAAGGGGAGAGCAGAGTCTTGGCATCCCCAAGGGCCCAGAACCTTCCTTGGGAGTCAGGTACTTCCCAGAGGACCCTGTCTCCAGGAGACTCCCAGGAAACCGTCTGGCAGTGAGCCCAGGAAGGCTCCTTACTTTGAGGACAGCAAAAGGCTACCAACCCACTTTTTGATCTTATTCCGGGAGGAGGCTGAAATGAGGCCAGATCTGCATCTCTGGTGTGACAGTGAGAGCACTGAGGCCTGAGGACCCCGGGGGCATACATGGGGCCAGCCAGGGGACCTCGGGAGGTCTGATGGTGGCCCCCAACAGTGAGGTGCTGCAGATGGTGATAGGAAGCATGTGTCATCTTAGGGGGCACCCCGGAAAGGCCACCCTGAGGCCAGGGAGGAGCAGCCAGGACCAGTTGGGGCCCTTCTAGGACCTTCTAGCCACACGGGAGTAACGGAGGCCGGAGGCCTTCTCTGTGCTTCTGCAGCTGCCCAGCCTGCAGATCTGGTCATCAAGACTCAACATCACCTCTTTGCCCACCTGAGTCACCCTCCACTGCCTCCTCCCCAAGTTTGCCCCAACAAGGCCTTTCTGTGGCCCTAGCTGCTTCTAGAAACCACCACGCTGCCTCATCCCCCTCTCCCAACCCACTCTCCCCACCTTCCCTATCATTTCTCCACCCAGCCCACCCTTCACACCACCTCTTCCCACCAGCCTACCCCACAAGCAGCAGGGTCATAATTTTTCTAAGATTATACATCCTACAGAAACTTCCAGGGCTTTCTGACACCAAGGACTCCCATTGAACTAAAGTCAAGGTCAAATCCCTCCAATGTGACTCCTGCGGTCCCTGGGGATCCAGCCCCTGCTGCTTCTGTCTTTTCAACTCTTGGTCAACCCCCACCCCTCACAGCCTACCTGGGTCACATGGATCCACTTGCCATCCTGCTAATGTGTCTTGGTCACTTGCTTTCTCCTAGGCCTTTGCACAAACTCTTCCCTCTGCCCCAAGAACCCCTCCTTCTTTACTGACCACTCCCCCAGGCCCCCTAGTATCCACAGGCTGTCCTCCCTCAGGGAGGCCTGCCCTGACTGCCCCACACTGAGTGGTGCTCCCTTTGTGCTCCCCCATAACCCAGCATCAGCAACTGCCCTCTGCACCTTCCTGCAGGTGAGAAACTCAACCTGTATTTATTTAAAATCTTATTGGTCTGACTTTCTGCTCCACAGTCGTGAATAGATCCAAACCCGGTCGTAAACAGATCCAGAACAGATCCCTGTGCCATCAGTGACCAGCTGGGTGACCTTGGGCAAGTCACCTCATGTGTGAACATTTCTTCATGGAGTCCATGGAGTTAGCAGACCTGACCTTGCCAGTGTGTTCCACGAGGGTTAGGGTTGTGTCATGTGTAGTGTGGGAGCCTCACAACACTAACAATCACTAACATGTGCGAAGGACTCCTTTACCTGGGCCAGGAATCAGCGAAAGCACTCTGCATGGGTTATCTACCTCAATCCTCACCAAGACGCCATGAGATAAAGAATCTTACAAATTCTGCAGATAAGAAAACGGAGGCACAGAAAGGGGAAGTCCTTTGCCTCGGGACACACAGCTGGCAGTGGCGAAACTGGATTGTGAACCCAAGCAGTCTGGTTTCTGTCCACACACTCCTACCCATGGTGTTCTACTGCCCTGGCACACAGCAGGTGCTCAGTAAATAGGTTTTGGTAGTAAACAGACACAGGGTGATGTGCTCAAGGACACATGGGCTCTTGGTCCAGCTTCTTCCTCTGCTACCTCAGATTTCACGGAAATGCTGGGTCAGGGATGAGGTGAGCGGAGCCCCTGAGCTTTTCCTGTCCCCCCCCCCCCCCCTCTGAACCCCCCCCCCCCCGCAGCCCCCTGCTGCGCTTAAGACTACTTGGCACATGGCTGAACCAATTTCTGCACAGGCTGTCAAGACTTCCTGCAATGAAGATGATGTATTTGTATGTTTACTTTAGTTGCTTTTTGACTTTTCTGGCTTTAGCTTGTGCCCATTTTTATTTGTTTAAACAATAGATATGCTCTTTCCCAAATACGGTGGGAAAGAATGTAAAAGCCTATGATCATAGCCAGAGGTCCATGCTCATAGGAACGGGGCTATTCTTTTCTGAGGAGGCAGGAGACAGGACCTCCCCTCGTGCTGGCCCCAGTTGCTGGGCTGGGAGGGTCCGAAGGGGGACTCTTTCTCCTCTTTCTAGGTTGAGGGGTAGCGGGGCCTGTGGGCAGACACTGGGGTGGGGGGCGAGTCTAGGTGTGATGAGCAGATGTAGATGGTTCTGAGAGTGAATACAGGACCGCATCTGGGCAGAGGTGGAGAGAAGTTGTGGATGCCCCGCAGGGCTGGGGTGAGTAGGGCGTGAGGAACAACGGAAGGGCTAGGTGGGGGTGGTGCGGGTGACCCATTATAGAAAGGCTACCTGCGGACCCTATCCTCAGCCTCCACCCCCTTAGAGAGAAAAGCCTTGATCTTCTCCATGGGCTCTTGGGACAAGCAGTAGGGGGCAACCTCAGTCCCATGGGTCACTTGGGAGCAATTTCTTGCTTGTTCCTTTCTCTTTATTGATTATTATTATCTTTTAATTTTTTTAATTGTATTTATTTATTTGACAGAGAGACAGAGAGAGAGCATAATCAGAGGGAGCATGAGGCAGAGAGAGAAGCAGGCTCCCTGCTGAGCAGGGAGCCTGATGTGGGGCTCTATCCCAGGACCCTGCGATCATGACCTGAGCTGGAAGCAGACTGAGCCACCCAGGCGCCACAATTATATTATTTTTAAATTTAGAAGGGACATTTGAGCTATAGCGGTGGGTGAAGAAGGAACACTGGCTCAGGAATGACCTGAACCCCAACAACCCAGGGCCTCATTTTGTCTGAAAATGGGTCTTGCAGAATCAATGATGTAAGCCTTCCCAGTGTGACCACTGAGGCTCTTTGGGTTCAGTCTGGTCTCAACCACCTTCATGGGTCACCATGAGGTGCATGTGTAGAAGGAGACCATTTGTCAGGCACCGGCTGAATGCCCTCCTCATCTTCTTCAGTCCAGGCTTCACTACCCTCCACCAGGAAGCTGTGAGTCTTTGAGCGAGTGGCCACACTTCTCTGTGCCTCAGCCTCCCATCTGTGAAACAGGGCTAGTGCTTCCCTGGAAGGGCCCATGGGAAGATACACCAGATTTGCCTATAGGAGGTGTTGGCCTAGGCACTGGGCATACATTAAGTGCCCAATAAATGCCATCAGTATTATGCTTTCTGAGAGCCAAGCTAAGTGTGGGGACTCCTCATCAGAGCTGGGGGGTCACGGTGAGTAGAGCCTCTGAGAAAACTAAAACCTGTGTATTAACCAATCAGCTTTCACTCTCTGAGCTCCAGGTCCCAACCTCTGTGCTGGGTTTTGCTAAAAAAAGTCGCATAAATAAGACGTTGAAGTGTAACAGTCCTGCTGCGTGAAATGAAGGGCTTCCACCCCCGTCCCTCGGGGATACTCCAGCCGAGAACATGCGCCGGCTCCCTCTCTTCAGTGTGTGGTCCCAAGCCCCCCACCCCCCACCAGCCACCTGTTCCTCCGGGCCACCTGTCGCTTGCTTTGCTTTCCGCTGGGCACTGTCCTCGTCACGGGGCTTACGGCAGTGAGTAACCCAGCCCTGTGCTGGCCATCATCACTTTCCCAGAGAAGCTCACAGTTGATTATCTACTGGTCATACAAACGGATGTGGAATCGGGATGTGACACATTCCATGAAGAAGAGAAGTGTGCCTTGCCTGCCTCTGTGTCTGTGCGTGTGCACATGAGTGTGTGAATGCGTGTATGAGGATGTGCATGCACGCATGTATGTGTCTGTGCGACCACAACTGTGTGCCCACGAGTGTACCTTTGTGCACATGCGTCCTTGCTCAAGTCATGCCTGTGTATGTGTGTGTGTGCACGTGTGTGTGTGCACGTGTGTGTGTGTGTGTGCACGTGTGTAGTCGGGGAACAGGGAAGTTTTCTCTCTCTCTCTCTCTCTCTCTCTCTCTCTCTCGTCACACACACATCACAGCCTCTTCTGATTGGCTGACACAGGAAAACCAGTGTCTTCCTGGCCTTCTCTCCCCAGCACCACTCCCTGTCCTCTGCTCTCCTGCCTCCTCTCACTGACCCCTGCTCCCTCTTCTGCCCTGCAGAAGGACCTGGCCACAGGCCCCTGGGAAGGTCACCTGTACGCTTATCACTGCGGACCCTGGAGCTGCCTGCTTCCCCCCACCCCCCTTGCAAGAGAGTAGCTCCAGTGAAGCTCTTTGCTGACGAAGCTCCAAGATTCAGGAGCTGCAGCCTTGAATGAATGACAGTGGGACAATTGACCCCAGGGGACCAGTAACCCCAGAGACACTTGCAAAATCGTGCCAGTGTGGCCGCCGGTCAATGAACCAGTTCAGTCTCGTGCTTCTGCTAAGGCCCCCCTCTTCCCCTCATTGGGACAGGGTTGACCTCTCAGGTTCTCTGTCAGCTGCCCACTTCCTCACACTCCTCAGGTGCTCAGTGAGGGTCCATTTCCTCAATGCTGCTCCTGGGAGCTGGGCATTTGCTCTGGCCCTTCCCCTTCCTTGCCCACAGCTGGACAGTCCCAACTGTAAAGCTCCTGATTGTACTCCATAGACGTCTTGCCAAGACTTAAAATCCATTAGAATCCCGACAAATGAATACACAGAGAAAACACTGCTGGTTTCCCTCCTCTTTCTCTGTTATCGATCCAGGCACAGTTCCTACTTTCCCATCACCTCCAATCTCCACCTGTCTATCTCCCCCTTCTGCCCTCTCTCCTGGACCTAAGTGTCCAATCCCTTTTAAAAACAGAGAAAGGCCTGAAGAGCCAGAACTGGAGAAAACATCACTGAGCAGCTAAGAAGAGATCAGCCGGGTGGGGGGTGTTGTCGGGGGCGGGGAGGTCACTGAGCCAGGTGGGCGGGTAGCACCTGCACAGCACTGAGGACCCAGCCGGTGCCTGCCTCATGCTTGCTGCATGCCCTGCTCACTGGCCATGCCCCAGAGCCAGTTACTTCCCTCTTTTGTGCCTTAGCTTCTCAAGCGTGAAATGGAGATGATATTGGCACCACCTCTTCGGGTTGCAATAAAGATGAAATACATTAATTTGTATAAACCAAGGGCTAAGCACGTAGGAGGCACGGAATTGGTCTAACTGCTATCATCATCATCTTACTAAGCCTTTACAGCCATCTTCCAGAAAAAGGGTCAGTGTTCCCACTTCACCGACAAGGACACTGAGTCTCAGAGGGGACCCACTTGCTCCAAGTCCCACTGTTTGAAGGCTGTGAGGACAGCTTGCATGTAGCCATAGAGAGAATGTTTTCTGGGCACTCCCTTGGTGCCAGGGGCCATGCTCAGCCCTCTGGAAGCCTTGTCTCAGGCTGTTGCTACCCTGTCTTAGGAGGGAGGAGCTATTCTTAATGGCTCAGCATTAGAGATGAAGAGATGAGACTCGCACACAAGCCACCTGCTCAGGGACACAGGGGAGCTTGCAAAACGAGGCAAGGCTTGAACCCAGACCTGCCCGACTTCGGACCCCATAGTGTTAACCAGCCATTCATTCATCAGGTCATGCATTCAGCAAACATTTTTTGAGCACCTTCTGTGTGCAGGCACCCGACTAAGCCTGGGATTCCTCGGTGAGCAGGATGGACCCAGGTTCCTGCTGGTGGGACTGGCATTCCAATGCAGGGAGAACAAGCAGACATCTGACTGTGGAGCCTCAGGAGTGCTAAGGACCATGGAGCACATAGAGCAGGGTTGGGTACAGAGAGTGAAAGGGCACTGAGGTGTCTTCTCAGAATGAATAAAATTATACATTTTCATTAGGAGGGATCTGTGGAGATCAACTGTCCCTACCCTAGCTGACTTGAAGGCAACTTGGGGTTTATAGAGTCAAGTGATTTGGTCAAGGGCACCCAGAGATTATTGGGATGAAGGGGTCTCCCAATTCATGAAGGGACCAGCCCCCTTCCCTGGAGTGGTACAATTTCAGTTACCATGAGCTTCCCTATCAGGCTGATTGATGCCACCATGAACCACCTCTGCGGAATCACAGTCTAGAGGTGGAGAAGGACACATGGATGCACCCTAAGCAAGCCAGAGACAGATGCTTTCACAGAGATGCTACCCTGGGATGGCGGGCTCCTGGAGCAGAGGTCAGGGAAGGCTTCTCGGAGCAGGTGGCCCTTGGTTTAGCTTGTAAAACGAGAGTGTGTTGTCCCTGATGGAAAGGGTGTGGGCAGGTGAAACCACACTGAGAAGAGGACACGGCAGGTGCATCAGTGAAGCTTGGGGTTAGGAGCGCAGGCACCAGAGTGAAGCCCCGAGGTGTCACCTGGTGGTCCCTGATGGGTGACACCTCATCTGTGGACCCTGATGGCCCTTCCCAGAGGGTGTTATGAGGACTGAGGGACTTATCCCATAGACTGCACTCTGAGGGGTGCCCAGAGCCAGTGCTCAGTGACATTAGCGACCCAGGAGGCACACACCTTGCCCACCCAACTTTTCAGCCATTGGCCCATTCGTTCCTAGGTGATTTTACCTGGCTTTAGCCCCACCCATGTGTACCAGTGAGTCCTAACATGGGTCAGGGGCCAGTGGCCCTCCAGCCTGCTTCCTTCTTCCAGCCTGATATTTGCCCAGGCTCCATCCGTAAAGCTTACTGACTAGTGTACGTGCTCCTACTTAGTCCTCGTTACTCCCGTCACAGAAGGAGCGGTGCCGCCCACTGCAGAGGTGTAGAAACCACGCTCAGAGAGAGAGACATGTAGGCCCAGGCTTCGGAGCCACAGGGATTTGAACTAACTGTGGTGGCTTCACCTCTTGCGGGTACTTTGCCTTGCTGAGACCCCACGACCCCCAGCCAGGACCGTGAGGGTCTCCATTCTGCTCTGTCCTGTACCCAAATTTCACCAGGTCATGACATGTTAGGTCTTAAAAAGACAGAAAGGTGGGTGGACCATGAAGACCCCCTGCCCACCAGGTCCCTCCAGCCGGGTTCGCCCCTAATGCAAGGAGGCTCCTGGTCCTTTGTGGGACCTGAGGACGTGGCCCAGCGTGGCGTGCACAGAACTCACATTCGGCTGCCAGCTGCAGCCCCATGGGTTGGCTTTATCAGACTTAATATCATGCTCAATTTGATCTCCATGATTTCCAAGCTTAGCAAAGCAGATTTTTCCTCATTAATCTGCATTTATACTTAAAGGCAGTGCACCCAAGTTCAACCCCTTTTGACTTCGTTAAATGAACATGAAAAGGTCAAAAGACTTTTTCATAATCAGAAAGCATCTCCCTCTTGCTCTCTCTCCTCCCTCCTCACAGCCTTCCTCCCACCCCTCCACGTCTTTCTCCTCTGCTCCTCTCTTCCTTCTCTACACGGCTGTGTCTATATGCCCCGGGTCAGGAAGGGCACATTGCTGCTGGAGGTGAAGGGGAAGGAGACGCAGAACCACTTCGTGGTGAAGAGCGTGCCTGGGTCAGAGAGACCCAGAGGTGAGCCCACACTTTCCCTTCCTCTGGGTGGGACCAGGAGCAGGAAGCATCATATCTCTGAACTTTGATTTGAAGATCTGCAAAATGGCCATAAGACCTGTATCTACTTCAAATTAAAAGAGCAAATATGCATGAGGAACTTATCACTGTTGTGAGGGAACTGACTTGTAGCCTGTGTTGGGGACTGTCACTTGGGATGCTAAAGGCCTCTCCACCAGGTGTCAGGGGGTGAGGGTTCTAGGCCTTTCTTGGCCCTGACCATGAATGATGTACCTAGATCTTGGGCAGGAGGGCAGGTGGTTGGGGGAGTAGGGGCTTTTCACCCAGGAAATGAGGGGATTAAATGGAGGCTCATCAGAGGACAGTGGAGCTGGAGGGACTATCGGGAGCCATTCATGCGATCGGAGGGGAAACTGACATCTTCAGATACATTCACTAGAGAGTCAGTGACTGGCCACAGTCTAATGGCCAGGTCTGCTCTCCACTCATGTGCCACAGTGAGTCAGGGACCAGTGGAGCTGACAGGGCCCCAAGAAAGTACTTCGATCCGAATGAAAATAAAAGTACAACCTATCAAAATTTATGGGCTGCAACTGAAACAATCAGAGGGAAATGTGCAGCCCTGTGTGCATGTATTAGACGAGAAGACAAGCTTCAGATAAATGACCCCACAGCCCACCTTAAGAGACTGGGAAAAAGAATAGCAAATTAAAAGCAAATAATAAAGCTGAGAGCTGATATGAGTAAAATTGGAAAAAGAAAAAACAATACAGAAGATCATGAAACCAAGAGCTGGTAGTTTGAGAAGATCGTAACATGAGAAATAAATACCCGGTGTGAGCAGTAAGAAAAAGAGAGAAAAGACGATTACTCCTATCAATAGTAAGAGGGTGACATCACTACATAGTCTACAGATAGTAATATTAGTCCCGGCATCCCAACAGTACACTTGGCGGTTTGTTATGAAAAGCTGAAATTCCTTGAAAGACTCAAACCATCAAAGCCCACTCAAGAAGAGACAGAGAGCCCAAGTGTTCCTTTGCCTCCTTAATAAACTGAATTTGTAGTTCCAAGGCTTCCCATAAAGAAAAGTCCAGCCCCAGATAGCTTCCCTGGTAAATTCTATCAAACATTTAAAGAAGAAATAATACCATTCCTACGGAAATAATACCAATTCTACAATTCTAGAAACGAGACCTATGAAGCCAGCATCATCCCGATACCAAAACCTGACAAAGACAGTACAAGAAGGGAAATCAACAGTCCAAGAACCTGTAAGAATATGGGTGTAAAAATTCTCAACATCATTTTATCAAATCAAACCCAATGATACATTAAAAAAAAGATGATAATCATGACCCAGTGGGGTCATCCCATGAATGTAAGACTGGTTTAATGTTAAAAAATCAAGCAAATAAATTCATTATATTAACAATTAAGAAGGAAAGACCATATGACCAACTCAATAGAGGCTAAACAAGCATTTGATAAAATCCAACCTCCATTCTTGGTGCCAAGTCTCAGCAGAGTAGGAACAGAGGATACGTCCTCAGCCAGACATAGGGACAGGGCGTCCAAGACAATCCCAGAACGTGCATCGTGATTATGGTAAAAGACTGAATACTTTCACACTCAGATAAATACACAAGAGATGGATGCTCAGTCTCATCACTTCTATATTCAACGCTATATTGGAAGTTCCAGCTGCTGCAATAGTATTAGAAGAAGGAGAAGGAGGAGGGGAAGAGGAAGGGGAGGAAGAGGAAGAAGAAGGAGGAAGAGGAGGGGGAGGGGGAGAAGAGGGAGAGGGATAAGAGGAACAAGAGGAATGAGAAGGAAGAAAAAGAGAAGGAGGAGGAGAAGAGGAAGAAGAAGGAGGAGGGGGGAAGAGAAGAAGAAGGAAAAGAAGCAGAGGAAGAAGAAGAAGACAAAGGGGAAAAGAAGAAAGAAGCAGCATTCAGATTGGTAACAAAAAGTAAAACTGACTTTTCTTGCAGGTGACATAGTCATATAATCATCTACATGGAAAACCTGACGAATCTATAAAGAAAAAAACTACTAGAAATAGTGTGTCTAGCAAGGTTGCACAATAAAAAATTAACGCACAAAAATTGACTATATTTCTATATGCTAGCAACAAATAATCAAAATTGAAATTAATGAAATAATACCCTTTACAATAGCATCAAAAAATATAAAGTACTCTGGAATAAGTCTGGAAAAAGATGTGTATGACTGATACTCCACAAACTGTAAAACATAGCTGAGAGACAGGAAACATGGAAGAAATATAGATGTACACCACAAGCATGACTTAGACGTCTCCGTGCTGCTAAAAGGTTGATGCTCTCCACATTGATCTTTAGGTGAAACACGGTCCCAATCAACACCCCAGAATCCTTTCTCCTGTAAAGGTTTAAAGTCTGATTCTCAAATTCATAGGAAAATTCAGAAGGTGTAGAAGAGCCCAGAGAAATCTAAAGAAAATGGACACAGATGGAAGGCTAATCTTTCCTGATTTTAAGAATTACCAGAGGGGCGCCTGGGTGGCTCAGTGGGTTAAAGCCTCTGCCTTCGGCTCAGGTCGTGATCCCAGGATAGTGGCATTGAGCCCCGAACTGGGCTCTCTGCTCAGCAGGGAGCCTGCTTCCTCCTCCCTCTCTGCCTGCCTCTCTGCCTACTTGAGGTCTCTGTCAAATAAATAAATAAATAAATCTTAAAAAAAAAAATTACCAGAAAGCCATTAGAATCAAGAAAGTGTAAGGTTCCCAGTAAGAGACCCAAATAGACAATGGGATAGAACAGAATCCAGAAGCAGACTCACACATATTTCGGACACCTGGTTTTTGACAACAGTGCAAAGGTAGTTCAGTAGGGGAAGGATCATATTTTCAACAAACAGTGCTGTAGTAATTGGAAATCTAAAGGCAAAAATTTTGAAATTGGATCTATCTCCAAAACTTAACTTCAAATGAACTATAAATGTAAACATAAAACCTAAAACTATACACTTCTTGAGGAAATCATAGGAGAAAATCTTTGTGACCTGGGTCAGGGAGAGATAAATTAGATAGGATGCAAAAAACACAACCCATAAAAGAACAGACGATATATTGGACTTCATAAAAATGTAAAAGTTCTCACCTTCAAAAGACACCCTTAGGGGAATGAAAAGACAAGCAAGGGAAAATATTTGCAATTACAAAATGCAGTCCTATGCAATATAGTTAGAGAACTTGGGTAACTCAGTAGTAAGGAAATAAACAACTCGATTAAAAAATAGACAAAAGATTTGAAGAGACACTTCACTGAAGGACATATGCAGATGGGAAATAAACACATGAAAAATGCTCATTTTTCATTGACGGTTAGGACTTCAGTGAGATCCCAGCACCACTCACCTGACGCTAGAAAGACCAACCAGAGCAAGTGTTGGTGAGCCTTTGGAGGAACTGGAATTCTCCTCTATTGCTGGAGAGAAGGTAACAGTCACTTAGGAAAAACGGGCAGGTGTTTTTTGTTTGTTTGTTTGTTTGCTTGTTTTAAAGTAAAACTTACCCATACCATAAGACCTAGCCATGCACCTCCTAGGTATTTACCCAAGAGAAGTGAAAACATGTCCACACAAAGACTTACATAGAATGTTCATAGCTGTCTTATTTGTAATACCTCAAAACAGAAAACAATCCAAATGTCCATCAACAGAAAAATGGACAGATGAATTGTATATACCCATGCAATAGAATATTACTCCATTAAAAAAATGAATAAAGTCTTGACACACCCATGAAAATGAATGAATCTAAAAAGAATTGTGCTAAGTGAAAGAACCCAGGCAAAAAAGAGAGGATATCCCCTTGGATTCCATTGACATAATGTTTTAGAAAATGTAAGCTAACTCATAGTGACAGAAAACAGATCCGTGGTTGCCTGGGGAGAGGGGTGAGGCTTTCAAGGGACATGACAAAGAAGCAGGAGGGTAATTTGGGGGATGATGGACATCTTCATTATCTTGATTGTAGTGATGGTTTCCTGAATGTATACAGATGTCAAAACTTATCAAAATTATCACTTTAATTATATCTTTAAATATGTCACTTTAAATATGTTCAGTTTATCATATGTCAACTATATCTCCATGAAGCTGTTAAAAATAGCCCCTGGAATTGACAGGGTTGGCAGAGGAAAGAGTGGTATCCCAACCAAGGAAAGCTGGACTGAGCCCTGAGGGTCAGGGCAGGAGGATTCTTGGAGGGAGACTGAGGCAGGGGAGCCAGGCAGATGGGAAGGAAGGCAGGCAGTTTCACGGAGTCACAGTGTTTCCAGAAGGAGGGATCCCCATGGCACGTACCTCCCAGGGGAGACGCTGTCATAAGAGGCGGCACCATGGAGGTTCCTGGTGACCTTGACAAGTCAGGGAGCAGTGGCAGGTGCAGCATGAAAGGCTACAGGTCAGGAGGTGGAGAAAGCAGAGCAGTCAACTTGCTCAAGGAGAAGGAGGGCAGTCCCGCAGGGACCCGGGGGCACTGCAACTAGGGGAGGGCTCAGTTTCTTTGCTTTGCCTTGTTTTACTTTTCACGGGGCAGGTCAGAGCTCACTTTGTACAGGTGATGAAGATGACAGCGTGAAGGCAGCAGGAAGGGATGCAGGGCAGCAGAGGATGGAATCCTGGGGGCACCAGGAGGCTTGACATGTGACGAGGCAGGAACATGACTTCAGGAGGCTGGTTTCAGGAGGAACATGGTTTCAGGGGGACGGCAAGCACGTAGCTGGGACTACCAAAATCAGGAGAACCAGGTGCCAGCTGGGGTGCCCACATCCCTAGGAAAATCGAGTATGCCTGGTCCCTGAGAGTCTGTGGTCATTGGTGGTCCCGAGTCCCAGGACTCCTGCATTTGGGCTCCTCTGTCTACCTGGCTGGGTCTCTTTCATTCTGGGATATTTCAAGTGCAAGGCTCAGCTCTGTCATTGGTTTCTAAAATATCCATCCATACCCAGCATTTCTGAATGTATTAGCTTTATTGCAAATCTGCAGGGAGACAACATGACCTCACTAGCTGTTTTCCCCTTAGTCCACACCTCCTTTCTCTGGAAGAAGAAGACCTCCTTATCTCATGCGGACTACTTTTGCCCTCTTCCTTCTAGAAAGTCTTGGCATCAGCTGGCTCCATATCCTTGAGGTATTGGCTTTGGTCACCACATGGTTTTCACTTTTTAGACAAATATTACACTCTTCCTAAGAAAAATGCTGATGAATGAAAGTGCCTTCTTCATGCTTACTAGGTATTGTCATCCCTGTTTTACAGATGAAGAAATACAAGCACAGAGAAGGTAAGCAATTTGTTGGGGGTCACACAGCCAGGGAAATATTTGGGCGGCAGAAGCACCAACCGGGAGTGTGACAGCAAGCCCTTTGGTTTCCAGCAGACCTGGGTGTGGTTACAACTCTACCACTAAGTCGCTGTGAGAGTGCTACTGCCCAGCTTATCTATGGAATAAACGAGATGTCACATCCTGGGTGCTGGCAAAGTCTGGGCGCATAGTAAGTGCTCAAGTAAATGCAGCTGCTGTTCTCCCCACGGACAAGCTGACTGCACCTGCAGAGCCTCCTTGCCCCAGGTCCGACAGCCCACCTTTCCTCTCCCGTACCTCCCCTGCCATCTGATTCCTGTTCTTTGCTGCTTCCCAAAACCAGATGAAAACTCACATCCTGGGGGGTGGAACTCACCCTAGCCCACCCTACTTAGAAGCCTGCCTGGCAGTCCAGAGAAGGGGTGGGGATGGGGGGAAGATGCTGTTTGGGAATTAAAGGGACATAGACTCGGACCTGTTTTCTCCCCCCAACAGTGAGGAGGCCTTAGGCCCCTCCCGCACCTCAGTTGCTTCATCTGCGCAATAGGGACAGTGCTCAAGACCAAACGAGGGACAGGTGTGAAAGAGATTTGCAAATGGCAAATATTGAACCAGCGCTTGAATGCTGGCTTATTTTCCTCCTCGTTTGCTCTGGGGCCCTTCGGCGACCTGAATGTCTAACCTATGTTGTCCTTCTTCGGTTTGGTGAGGGGCCCACCATGCAGAAACAGCCACCCTTAGGGAGGGATCGAAACTGAAGTTAGAGCCGGAGTGTCCTGAATCCAAGTCATGGCCTTGTGTGCCCCCCCAGGCCTCCAGTGCCCCCCGCCCAGCCCTCCCCACCTCACCATGCTCCGGGCCCTCAAAGACCCGTCAGCCTGCACGCCGCTCTATCCGCCGGCAACACGCCTGCCCCTGGTGTGTGCAGACTCGAGCATGCGCTAACTCGCCCCTCCCGCTCACCCTCCTCTCCCGGGAAATCCTCCCTGACTCCAAGGCAGTTCAGTCCTCATGGTGCACATGGTTCACAGAAAATGAGTGGCTTCTCTCCCATCTCACACTGTGAATGCCATGGGGATGGAGGTCATGCCTGCCTGACTTAGCTTCGTACCCAGAGCTTCGCATAATGCTTACTGTGGCTTCTGAGGACTCTATCCACTTCATGACACATTGTCAAGTCCTAAACTTACCATGTGATCTGGGCTGTTCTCTGCTGCTTTTCCTCAGCAGTTTACGGAAGGGGTTTGGGGATGACAGTCTCCCTTGCTTCTGCCCTTGACTTTGAAGTTGCCTTCAGTCCTGTGGAGAAAGCTGCTGCCCACAGTCTGACCGTGTCAGCAGGACAGGCTCTGGGGGGGAGGGTGTCCCCGCCCCCTTGTGCCCTCATTGTCAATAGCTCTATCTCAGAGTACTGGGGTCACCGTCCCCAAGGGCAGCAGAGGGGTGGTCCATTACCTGTGCCTGGTGGGCCATGGGGAGGGGTGTCAAGTCTAAGCAGGAGACACGCCCTGGAAATAATCCACTGGCCTGTTTGGGAGACCAGACTGGCATGTCACTTTGTCACTACACTGGGCACAAGCTACAGCCACCAGTCAGTCGATCTGGGTGGCTCTGAGGTCTCAATTATCTCTGACCCCCTGCATCACGGACTAGACAGACAGACCTCTAGAATCCTGTCCTGTTGGGAGAGTGATGGGTGGGGCGCCCCCTCGGACCACCTATCCCCACGCTCCAAAACTGGTTACTGCAGGCTGTCCTGGGGACTCACGAAGCTCCCACTCCCCAATGGTACAATGAGCACTTCTGTCAGGAGTGGCCTGAGCAAGTCCATCTGGACCCCTGGTTCCCAACCCAGGTGCCCTGTGTAGATCTGCGGGGAGGGGACACTCCCAGGGCTGTGGGGGAAAAACTTGACTCCGCTCTAGTGACCCTAGACCAATGGTCTGAGCCCACTGAGTGTCAGTTTTGCTACCCATGAAATGAGAGGCTGGAGACAACCACCTGCTTGATCCGGAGAGGGGCTAAGGGCAGAAATGGGGCAAAGAGGTGGAGTCTCCCGACAGGATGTGGGCCAGACCTCTGGGCATGGACAGCCCAGGGCTCTGTTGGCTACAGGAGGAATCAACTCAAGCTGGCTTCAGCAGACCAGAGGAGCTATGATAATGCCATGGGGACACCTCCTAGGACCGGAGGATGAGGGGGTAACGTGCCCTCAGAAAGAAACAGGCCCAGGGATGGAGCAGTACCCTTTCCTTGCTGTTCCATCAAGTGGAAGATGGCAGCCCACAGCTCCTGAGCACAGACATCTCCCCTAGAGAGAACATCCCAGATGAAACCAGATTCCCTCAACCCCAAGCCCAGATTCCTGGGAGAGAGAACCCACCTGGCCCACCTTGGATCTGTTTTCTCCTTTTCTGCTTTGGTCTCACCTGCTCTGGCTGGAACCACAGGTGTGGCTTCTGGGAGAGTTCCTGGAGGGGGAGAGGGCTGGGAAGTGGGTCTCCATGAGCTGGACAAATGCTCTCGAAAGCACCGGGCTTTGTGTCAGCCATGGAGAAGCAGACCGAGACCTGGAATGGCCCTGCCCTCTGCAGGGGGTGGGGACACAGAGGTACAGCTACATGTGACCGGCATGAGCTCAGGGAAGGAGAGTCCCAGCAGGGCTCAGTGGGGTGAGAACTGGGTCCTCCACACCCTGTCTCCTTGCATCCCTGCAGGGTAGACATAGCCACCTTCTAGGGAAGGCAGCAGGGGTCGCACAGTGAGGATGTGGCAGGACCGAGACCGGACCCCATGCCTCTGGTACAGGCTCTGGCTTTGGGGCAGGGGGTGTTCAGTCCCCTGAGCCTGGAAGGGGGACAGCTGCTCCATGGTTCTGCCCCTGGAAGAGACCCACCCATCAACCCAGGTCTCTTGGCAACTGCTCCAAAGATCCAGCGTATTCTCAGCTACAATCCCGAGCCCAGGAGGGAAGCAGGAAATGATTCATCCACTTTCTCAGACATGAAGGCAACTCTGTGTTATTAACATTCACTCTGGGGCTTCTCCAAGGGGCCCAAACAGCACAGGAATCCTGGGAAGGGAAGGGCACAGATCACGAGCTTTTCTGAGGCTGCTGGTGCTTCCAAATGACTCCCAAGTGTCCAAGCTGAGAGGGCCCTGGTAGTTCTCCCTGTCTGTCCCCACTTTACAGAGTGGGAAACTGAGGCCCAGGGAAGACAGAAGGCTGGAACAAGGAAACCCAACAGGATACTGGCAGAGGAGGAAACAGAATCTGGGAGCATGGGGGATGGACAGAGCACAGTGCAGTGAGCCTCAGGTCTCCCATCTGTAAGATGGGAATCCAAGCACTGGCAGGTGATGTTCGATTAGGATGTGAAGGCGTCTTCGGGTATCGGGCAAAGAGCAGGTTACACAGGACAGAGGTCACGGTGAGAATGCCAGGGGCGTTCCCTGTCCCCATTCCCAAAGTGGCCTTGTTAGTCCTTTGAGACCCTGACCTGTTACCCACTTCTCTCCCCGCAGTGACTGGATCAGGGGTGCACACCAGCCCCAGCTAGGATAGTCATGGCATCTGTCATGCAAGTCTGAAACTGACACTAAAAGGGGAGAGTTGTGTCCCTTGGTCATTTGAGCTGATGGTGAATAAAGTTCCAGTCTGCCAGATACTGAGGAGGGGGGAATGCAAGTCCTATGGAGAGAGCAATCGAGAGAGAGTGAGAGAGCCAGAGAGAGAGAGAGAGTGAGTGCAAGAGAGAGCCTGCCTTCTGACCCCTGGGTGCCCCTGTCCCTGGTCCTGGTCCTGGAGCCTCAGTACTTCTGGTGGCATTCTTTGACTCTGGCATCTGAGACACCTGAGTCCTACTAACCCCTCTCTCCTGCAGCCGAGCAGGTTCAGTAATCTGTACCCCAGCAATAAGGAAGAACTCCCCTATGGCCAGTGGTCCAGACCCAGGCGGCCAGCTGATCCCAGAGGAAGATCACAGACCAGCAGTGCTGAGGCCCTGAGGACCCCTGCACACTTGGGGCCTGGGTTCCTCAGTGCCTCTCTCCCTCTCCTCCCTGCTTTGTGCTCTTCCCCCTACTCCCCATCTCTCTTCCTTTGCTCCCACACTCGGCCCCTCATCGGATCATTCACACATCCCACCCTCTGCTACTCACCTTGTCTGTTCAGCCTCTGGGCTGGCCC
>PISX010022723.1:0-31151 GCA_004024625.1 Mellivora capensis
CCAAGATGCCCTTCAACAGACGAATGGATAAGGAAGATGTGGTCCATATACACTATGGAGTATTATGCCTCCATCAGAAAGGATGAATACCCAACTTTTGTAGCAACATGGACGGGACTGGAAGAGATTATGCTGAGTGAAATAAGTCAAGCAGAGAGAGTCAATTATCATATGGTTTCACTTATTTGTGGAGCATAAGAAATAACTTGGAGGACATGGGGAGATGGAGAGATGAAGGGAGTTGAGGGAAATTGGGGGGGAGATGAACCATGAGAGAGCATGGACTCTGAAAAACATCCTGAGGGTTTTTTAAGGGGCGGGGGGTGGGTGGGAGGTTGGGGGAGCCAGGTGTTGGGTATTATGGACGGCACACATTGCATGGAGCACTGGGTGTGGTGCAAAAACTATGAAATCTGTTACACTGGAAAGAAAAAAAAAAGATTGGGATCCTCCCCTGCATATTTTCAGACCACAGTGCTCTGAAGCTAGACCTCAATCACAAGATGAAATTTGGAAAGAACCCAAATACATGGAGACTAAACATCATCCTTCTAAAGAATGAATGGGTCAACCAGGAAATTAAAGAAGAATTGAAAAAATTCATGGAAATAAAATGATAATGAAATCACAATGGTTCAAAATCTGTGGGACACAGCAATGGCAGTCCTGAGAGGAAAATATATAGTGATACAAGCCTTTCTCAAGAAACAGGAAATGTCTCAAGTACACAATGTAACCCTACACCTAATGGAGCTGGAGAAAGAACAACAAAGAAAGCCTAAACCCAGCAGGAGAAGAGAAATCATAAAGATCAGAGCAGAAATAAAAAAAATAGAAACCAAAAAGACAATAGAACAAATCAATGAAACTAAGAACTGTTTCTTTGAGAGAATTAATAAGATGGATAAACCCTTGGCCAGAATTATCAAAAAGAAAAGAGAAAGGACCCAAGTAAATAAAATTATGAATGAAAGAAGAGAGATCACAACCAACACCAAAGAAATACAAACAATTATAAGAACATACTATGAGCAACTCTATGCCAACAAATTGGCAATCTGGAAGAACTGGATGCATTCCAGAAACATATAAACTACCACAACTGAACCAGGAAGAAATAGAAAACCTGAACAGACCCATAACCAGTAAGGATATTGAAACAGTCATCAAAAATCTCCAGACAAACAAAAGCCCAGGGCTAGGCAGCTTCCCAGGGGAATTCTACCAAACATTTAAAGAAGAATTAATTCCTATTCTCCTGAAACTGTTCCAAAAAATGGAAATGGAAGGAAAACTTCCAAACTCATTTTATGAGGCCAGCATCACCTTGATCCCAAAACCAGACAAGGATCCCATCAAAAGAGAGAATTACAGACCAATATCCTTGATGAACACAGTTGCGAAAATTCTCACCAAAATACTAGCCAATAGGATTCAACAGTACATTAAAAGGATTATCCACTACGACCAAGTGGGATTTATTCCAGGGCTGCAAGGTTGGTTCAACATCTGCAAATCAATCAATGTGATACAACACATTAATAAAAGAAAGAACAAGAGCCACATGATACTCTCAATAGATGCTGAAAAAGTATTTGACAAAGTACAACATCCCTTCCTAATCAAAACTCTTCAAAGTGTAGGGATAGCGGGCACATACCTCAATATTATCAAAGCCATCTATGAAAATCCCACCACAAATATCATTCTCAATGGAGAAAAACTGAAAGCTTTTCTGCGAAGGTCAGGAACACGGCAGGGATATCCATTATCATCACTGCTATTCAACATAGTACTAGAAGTCCTAGCCTCAGCAATCAGACAACAAAAAGAAACTAAAGGCATCCAAATTGGCAAAGAAGAAGTCAAACTATCACTCTTTGCAGATGATATGGTACTATATGTGGAAAACCCAAAAGACTCCACTCCAAAACTGCTAGAACTTGTACAGGAATTCAGTAAAGTGTCAGGATATAAAATCAATGCACAGAAATCAGTTGCATTTCTTTACACGAACAACAAGACAGAAGAAAGAGAAATTAAGGAGTCAATCCCATTTACAGTTGCACCCAAAACCATAAGATACCTAGGAATAAACCTAACCAAAGAGGCAAAGAATCTATACTCAGAAAACTATAAAGTACTCATGAAAGAAATTGAGGAAGACACAAAGAAATGGAAAAATGTTCCATGATCCTGGATTGGAAGAACAAATATTGTGAAAATGTCTATGCTACCTAAAGCAAGCTACACACTTAATGCAATCCCTATCAAAATCCCACCCATTTTTTTTAAAAGAAATGGAACAAATAATCCTAAAATGTATATGGAACCAGGAAAGACCTCGAATAGCCAAAGGAATGTTGAAAAAGAAAGCCAAAGTTGGTGGCATCACAATTCTGGACTTCAAGCTCTATTACAAAGCTGTCATCATCAAGACAGTATGGTACTGGCACAAAAACAGATGCATAGATCAGTGGAACAGAATAGAGAGCCCAGAAATAGACCCTTAACTCTATGGTCAACTAATCTTCAACAAAGCAGGAAAGAATGTCCAGTGGAAAAAAGACAGCCTCTTCAATAAATGGTGTTGGGAAAATTGGACAGCCACATGCATAAACATGAAATTGGACCATTTCCTTACACCACACACGAAAATAGACTCAAAATGGATGAAGGACCTCAATGTGAGAAAGGAATCCATCAAAATCCTTAAGGAGAACACAGGCAGCAACCTCTTTGACCTCAGCTGCAACAACATCTTCCTAGGAATGTCACCAAAGGCAAGGGAAGCAAGGGCAAAAATGAACTATTAGGATTTCATCAAGATCAAAAGCTTTTGCACAGCAAAGAAAACAGTTAACAAAACCAAAAGACAACTGACAAAATGGGAGAAGATATTTGCAAACGACATATCAGATAAAGGGCTAGTATCCAAAATCTATAAAGAGCTTATCAAACTCAACACCCAAAGAACAAATAATCCAATCAAGAAATGGGCAGACAACATGAACAGACATTTCCACAAAGAAGACATCCAGATGGCTAACAGACACATGAAAAAAATGCTCCACATCACTCAGCATCAGGTAAATACAATTCAAAAGCACAATGAGATACCACCTCACACCAGTCAGAATGGCTAAAATTAACAAGTCAGGAAATGACCGATGCTGGCGAGGATGCGGAGAAAGGGGAACCCTCATACACCGTTGTTGGGAATGCAAGCTGGTGCAACCACTCTGGAAAATAGCATGGAGGTTCCTTAAAAAGTTGAAAATAGAACTACCCTATGACCCAGCAATTGCACTACTGTGCATTTACCCTAAAGATACAAATGTAGTGATCTGAAGGGGCACGTGCACCCAAATGTTTAGAGCAGCAATGTCCACAATAGCCAAACTATGGAAAGAACCTAGATGTCCATCAACAGATGAATGGATAAAGAAAATGTGGTATATATATATACAATGGAATACTACTCAGCCATCAAAAGAAATGAAATCTTGCCATTTGCGACGACGTGGATGGAACTAGAGGGTATTATGCTAAGCGAAATAAATCACTCAGAGAAAGACAATTATCATATGATCTTCCTGATATGAGGAAGTGGGGAGGCAACATGGGGGGTTTAGGGGGTAGGAAAGGAATAAATATAACAAGATGGGATTGGGAGGGAGACAAACCATAAGAGCCTCTTATTCTCACAAAACAAACTGAGGGTTGCTGGGGGGAGGGGAGTTGGGAGAGGGTCGTGGGGTTATGGACATTGGGGAGGGTATGGGCTATGGTGAGTGCTGTGAAGTGTGTAAACCTGGTGATTCACAGACCTGTACCCCTGGGGATAAAAATACATTATATGTTAAAAAAAATAAAAAAATTAAAAGAAAAAAATAAACAAAAAAAATGTCTTAAGGGCTTGAGAAAGTACTCAAAACTCCATAGGGTCACTATAATGGATGTTGTTGGTTTGAACCTGATGTTCCTAGTCATCATTAATATGTTATGTTCCACTTCTAATCTGCAAAAACATTTTTAATGGAAATAGTTGTTTTAACCATTTTTTTTCTTATTGAAGCCATTGATTGGGTTTATATTGACAGATTTTCTATTAAAGCATGCCTACATTAATGGGATAATACTTACCTAGTTGTTTCTTTTTATTCATCAGCTTATGATTATTTTAGTTAGGATTTTAAGTTTATATTACATGCAGTTTTGTACTAAAACAGTGATCTTTATATGGCCACAATGTTAGGGCTGAGAAGTCTCTCTATAAAGCATTTCTGCTTCTGTTGGCCTTATAAATTGGCCTCCCATATAAGATTTCAGGTAGATGAGGCTCTATAACTACATAAATTATCAAACAACTGCAGGTTCATACTTTTTTTTTTTCCTTTTTGTGAGACTTAAAGTTTTGCTTTCGGAGGTAAACTAACTTCCAAATGAATTGAATAGATTTCCATACTTTTTGATGCTCAGATATAGTTGCTCTGAAATGGGGATTATATTTCTTAATATTTAAAGAGCTCAACAGGCAAATTCTCTAGCTAAAGAACCATTTAAAAAAGTAATTCCTCAATAACTTTGATTTTTCAGGTTTTTAACTTCCTGAATCATTCAGTTACTCATATTTTTCCAGAAATATCTTTACATTACATAAATCAGTGATTTCTGAGATGTAGTTTCCAGACCAGTATCATCTTTATCACCTGGGAACTTGTTAGAAATTAGATGTTTTTTGTGTGTACCACCCCAGATCTACTGAGTCATAAACTGGTTTTAACAAGTTCTGTAGGTAATTCTGATACCTGTTAAAGTTCTTGATCTTTAAAATTATTAAATTGGACATCCATACCTTATGCTTTAAAAATGATATAATAACTCTTCCACATTTTTTAGTTGTGTCTTCTTACTCATTTGTATTTTTTGCTCCTTTTGTGTTTAGTTTTATAAAAGTTTAATCTATTTGTTTTTAAAATAATCAGCTCTTGAATTTGCTTATCACCTGACGCTACATGTGAGACTCACTAAAGCCAATATTTCTTCTTTTTCTTCTTTTTTCTTTTAAAATATTTTATTATTTATTTAATTGACAGAGATCACAAGTAGGCAGAGAGGCAGGCAGAGAGGGAGAGGGGAAAGCAGGTTCCCTGCTGAGCAGAGAGCCCGATGTGGGGCTCGATCCCAGGTCCCTGGGATCATGACCTGAGCTGAAGGCAGAGGCTTTAACCCACTGAGCCACGCAGGCACCCTAAAGCCAGTATTAAGTAGAATTTAATTTAAAAAGATAATGTGATCTTTACAATAATTCATATAATTATAATTATTCAGATCTGTAAAATTTCTAGCTTTGAAACAAAGGTTTTTATGTACCATATTTTTTAGTTCTGTATCTTCAGTGTACTGTTACTTTCTCCATGTTTTGCAGCATATTTACAAAACTGTTTTTCCTGTGGTTTGTGATTACTCTTTGTTGAAATGGGAAGGAATTAATTCAGTTACAGTGTTTCCAACAAACATCATACTTGAACTGCCACTGGATCCTTGTCCATTTGTATACTGGCCAAATACCATTCTCAGGTTAACGTTAGAATGGCAGGTTTACATACGAAACTATCAACCCCATTTATTACATGGAAAGCATTCATCTGAATAGACTCTTTGGGACTGCAGTAAGATTTTCAACTTACCCCGCCTGGTTCTTGGGACACTTGATCCCATGAAATACATGAAAATCTGTACACTGCTGCTGGGTATTTCCTGGTATCCTATCCTGTGAATTAGAATAGATGACTAAGGAAATCCTTTTTCTGGACTTGTCTACTTTTCCTTGAGCCCCACCTTGATTTGGGAAGAGTGAGGAAATGTAGATGTCTCTTGTCATAATGACTTTGCATGGTTTGGGGTGATTAGGTGATTAGGGTGAAAGCCCTGTCCAGGGCTTTCAGTGCTGAAACTGGGAGAGTCCTGGACAAATCAGGGTGAGTTGGTCAATCTGGCAGTAGCTACCACAAGGAAATGATCTAGTAAGAGGGGCATGTCCTCCATAAAAGCACTCCATGCTGAAGTGAGAACTTCTGCCATTTTGTCACTCTGCTCTCAGATATGGCCACCTCCTTGCACCATGGTTCACACGGTAGTCACTGTCCCTGCAAATGAGGGGAAATTGTGTACTACTTGAACAGATGATTGCTTCTCCCATATAGGAGAGGTTGTCAAAACATCTCCATCTTCTGACAAAGTAGAAACTTACAGAGGTGGTGTACCCAGTGTGCAGGTCTTGAAAGTTCTTCTTCTTCAGGTTGTGGAGCCAGGCAGCCGGGGTTGGAATGTCCAATTTACTGTTTGATGGCAGTATAGCAGAGAACAAATTGCTTAACTTCTCTGTGCATCAGTTTCCTAATCTGCAAATGGGAATAATAATAGCTCCTACCTTAAAGCCATTAGAATAGTGATTGACATATAGGAAGTTCTTAATACATGTTAGCAATTAGTAGCTATGATTTTTTTTTCTGTTCAACTCATTAATGTGGAGGTATTTGATTTGGCTTTCCATTCATCCTTTGATCACAAGTTCCTGGTACCTTGATTCTGAATTCAGTGAAGACTTATTAAAACTTAAAACTTTTGTTGGATGAGAATAACAACTCATGGTTGTGATGATCATGAGCTTCATCTGCATTTTTAAAGTTCTTTTGTGATCTTAAACTTTCATATTGTTTTACTAGGGAATTTTGTCAAGTATTCACAGATATCCTTCCTGTCATGGACTCTCTGAAACCTTACCTTTTCAAAGCTTCTGCTTTTCATGGGTCTTGGATAATCTATGCTACTTTTATGTTAATATCTTTTTCCAGTACCTTTTGTCTCAGATTTGTTTTCTCTAAAATCTACATGCTAGTCTCTTGTTTTTGGCTGTAGCAGAGAACAAATGGTGGGGGTTGGGGAAAGGCTAGGGTAAGAATCTCTACATCTGAAAAATGCCTGATGTGAACAAAACCAAAAGACTTTACACTCAAACTCTTCCTACTAAAAGGCCAGTCTTGCCTGGTTCCAGGACTGAATTATTACCCAGACCAATTTCTGCTTGCTCCAAGTGAGATGTTTCCAAGAAGATCTGGAGTTTCCCTCTTAGCTTCCTGGTCCTGAAGCTCTGGCTTTCAGAATGGATTCCATTTCTTCTTCTTCTTTTTTAATGATATTTATTTATTTATTTATTTATTTATAGAGAGCACAAGTTGGGAGAGGGACAGAAGGAGAGAGAGAATCTCAAGCAGACTCCATGCTGAGCACAGAGCCTGACACAGGGCTCAATCTTACAACCCTGTAATCATGACCTGAGTCAAAATCAAGAGTTGGATGCTTAACAAACAGAGCCACCCAGGTACCCTGGATCCCACTTCCTTTTAAAAAGTTTCAGATGACTTCTATAGGCAGAGATCAAAATCCTCACCAGTTCAAGGGCTTTGCCCTCTATGTGGGATTTTGCCCATAAGAAGGGTTATTTCAGATCCCATTGTGAGCCTACCATTTTTCTATACACATTTTTACTATGTTCTGTTGGTTGACACCACATTATAGTAATCTCCAAAGAAGGAGAGAACAGTTGAGATACTAAATCTGAGTCACATATTCTGTCCTGCCACCTTTTGCAACTCTGGGACCTGACAAAGAGGTTAGTTGTTAGCTGTTTGTCCAAAGACAGGTACCTAGGGCTTTATTCTCCTGGCTTGACAACATACTATGGCTGAAGACATTGCCATTGAGTTTCTGAGGATTATTTGAATAGAGGAAAGATTAGACAAAATTACCTTTCCTAACTTGCAAGGTCATCAGCATTAAATCCTTATCTGTTATCTCCCCTGGAGAGCCATGAGTTTCAGGGGTTTCTTTTGTCGGGTTAGAGATAGGTCATGGCTCTTGCACCGAGGCAAGAACAATTTCTACTACTACTACTACTACTTCTTCTTCTTCTTCTTATAATTCTAATTCTTTTTTTTTTTTTTTAAGATTTTTTTCATTTATTTGAGAGAGAGAAAGTGTGAATGAGAGAGCAGCAGAGGGAGAGGGAGAAGCAGACTCTCCCTCGAGTAGGGAGCCCGATATGGAGCTCGGTCCCATGTCCCTGAGATCATGACCTGAGCTGAAGTCAGCTGTTTAACCAACTGAGCCACCCAGGAACCCCTGAGGCAAGAACTTCTGAACCTCACTTTTCTTCTCTTGACAATTCCCTTCCTTAACAACAAGGTCCAATGTTCTTTGTATTGACTCAGATCAGTGCTTGAATTCACTTAGAGAGTGATTCCTAAAATGTGTTCTCAGGAACATTAATTCAGAGAGATTTCTAAAAAAAATCTTTCATGATTGCATATTTAGAAGATGCAGCATGCTATCGTCCCCTTAATACACTTAAACTATATGCTGTGGAACTAGTGGTTTCATATAAGATATTTTGGAAAATGTTGAAATAAACAAATTACTATAT
Source organism: Mellivora capensis (assembly GCA_004024625.1). Classification (NCBI taxonomy): domain Eukaryota; kingdom Metazoa; phylum Chordata; class Mammalia; order Carnivora; family Mustelidae; genus Mellivora; species Mellivora capensis. The sequence continues at coordinate 8,489 of PISX010022723.1, forward strand.
ATACATAAATTGACATTTATGAAAAGTATTCAATGTGGAGGAAAAGAAGTTTATAAAACAGCATATATGGTCTGATCCCATTTTACAAAAATCAGGTTTTAGATGTATAAAAACACCTAGAATATATGTCAACATGTTACTAATACTTGTTTCTGGATGATAAGAATGTTGGTCATTTTTTACTTTTCTTTCTGGTGCTAAGCTTTATCTTTTTTTAAAATTTAATTTTATTTTTTCAGTGTTCCAAGATTCATTGTTTATGCAGCACACCCAGTGCTTCATGCAATACGTGCCCTCCTTAATACCCACCACCAGGCTCACCTAACTCCCCACCTCACACCCCTCCCAAACCCTCAGTTTGTTTCTCAGCATCCACAGTCTCTCATGGTTTGTTTCCCCCTCCAATTTCCCCCAGCTCTCTTTCCTCTCCTTCTCCCAATGTCCTCCATGTTATTCCTTATGCTCCACAAGTAAGTGAGTGAAATAAGCTTTATTTTTTAATAGTGAATGCATATTACCTGATTGTAATGAAATAATATTACTTTTTCAAAAGGATAGTTTGTTTAGTTGCAAATAGTTTTGTTTCCATTTCATTTTTAGGTTTTAGCTAAATTATCAACTGTCCTCCATAGTTTGTTCAACACTTAGAAATTTGAATTCCTGGAAATAAGGAGTAACTTTCATATTCCATGCTTTTTCTTGTAGCCTCAGGGCACCAACTCTAGTATCTCTCTTCTAGCAGAGATTTGGGAATTTTATGTGAGGGCCTTTACTATACCCTAAGGAGGATTCCCAGTGGGAATTAGAACCTCCAAGCCTGGTACTTTTTGCCCTAACTTTATTCCATTTATCCATAGATCCCAAAGGAGATGGGAATTGCCAGTCACATTAACATACTTCACTTGGATCCGCAAAGGAGGACAAATATCCTTTCTTACCCACAGCAAACACGGTAGAAAGCCCTTTTCTGCAGTTTTACCCAGGCTACCATTTACCAAATGCTCTTATTTGCATAAGGAATATAGAGTAGCAGTACATCCTCACAACCCTTATAGGTGTTAATAAACCTTGTGGGGTAGAGGATCATTTCTCTCATCACTCAGTGAATAAACCAATGTATGATTTTCTGCTCACCACATCACATTATTGAAAAGGGAACAGTGGGGCGCCTGAGAACAGTGGGGAACACTGAGCCTGGGTGGCTCAGTGGGTTAAAGCCTCTGCCTTCCGCTCAGGTCATGATCCCAGGGTCCTGGGATCGAGCCCTGCATCGGGCTCTCTGCTTCGCAGGGAGCCTGCTTCCTCCTCTCTCTCTGCCTGCCTCTCTGCCTACTTGTGATTTCTGTCTGTCAAATAAATTAAAAAAAAAAAAAAAGGAAAAGGGAACAGTATACATGAGAATCTGGCTCATATAGGGAGGCTCACTGACAGATGAGTTGTCAAGTCTTTCTTGAGCACATTCTCTTCTTACTGCCCTGAAATACTTTGTGGTGGGTTCCCTAGTTTCCGGAGGAGGAGAAGTGAGGCAGACACAATTCATGTTCTATGTGAGCTCCTGTACTTTCAGGATTGCTTTTTACCAAGGCTTTATATGTTTAATTAGTTTTCATTTTAGCAAATATTTTAAACTTTGCAGTCTAGTGATTAACCCTGTTGACCGTCTTTTGCCTTTTCAAGTGCAGCAACTTATTAGAAATTTTTATTATTACCCTGTAAATTCCTCAGACTTGCATTCTGTGGCATTAGCTATGCATTCTACATTTTGTGAGCTCTTTTAATTGCTTCTCTGAAGTGTGGACTTATTTTGTGAGAAGGTCACAGTAGTTTTCATTAATCCAGTGTTACTTTTAGAATCTCTTAGCTTTCATTTGTATCCAAAATTCCATTAGTTTTTCCTTAATTATTTCATCAAATGAGTTGTGTTTTCCATTTTGTAAGGAGTATTTCCTTTATAAAAGGTCAGCCCCACTGACATATTTTCAGTTGCCTTGCTCTTTTTATGGGCCATAAGTAGACAATTTCATAGCCAGCTGAGGATGAAAGGAGACAGGCAGTGATTATGCTGTTGTATGACATCTAGTCTATTGACCTCCTTCCTTTCTTTTTCCTTAACTATTAGATATTTTATTCATCTACCATTTTTTTTAAAGGCGGGCCCTTAGAGATCAAGTAAAATGTCAAATAGGTAATTTTGGTCCTGATACAGTTGGCTTTTTAGGTTAAAATGAACCTTTTGGATTCTTTGTGGAATATATGCTATACTTATTTCAAAATAACATAATTAATATAAATCTAACTTGATAAAAATATGTTGAGAATCTATTTTTTTATTGGAGTTAAAAAAATAGGGCATTTTTCCTCCTCAAGAGGTTTACAGTATAGTAGAGAGTTAGCTTCTTATAAAAATCTGCTGTGTTATGAATATTTTAGAATTACAGGGTGGGAACACTTACTACTGTGGTAGTAAATAAACTTAATTATTTATTTAGGCTCTTGTCTATAGCTTTTAGAAAGTTCTTTAAACATTACTCTAGCTTAAGTAAAAACCAGAACTATGTGCATCTGGAAAGTCTTGTGTAGAGTAGCTGCCATTTTAAAAAGAAATACTGTATGAGAAATACTCAGAGAAGAGCCAAATCAATCAAGGTTAGGATTATTTCCACATGTGGACTGATAAAAAAGTGATGACTTGGAGGAAATATGATTGCTGTCTATACACTCACTGGATATACTCCAAATTGGATACAAACTGACACGCCAAATATACGTGATTTGTATACAAACAAGCACGACGACGTTTAGAGTCCAGATTTTTGCAAGTCTTAAAGCTTGAAGGAGGTCACTCTAGGACAAATAATAGCAAGTGCTACTTTTTACATTAGATAGTTATAGGAATCATTCAGGCTGAGACAACAGGTGGGCCTTTTGAGGCTGATACTATGTAGGGCAACTACCGCGATCACCCATAAAATATGCCTTGTTCCTACTGCTAGTGTCAGGCTGTGGTAAAGAATGAATATTTTTAGTTAGGTCTAATAAACTATCATTCATTTGTAGAGTTTGCTGTCTTTGAATGAGTTGCAAGCCACTCTTGAAAAGTGTTCTTAAAAGTCTCAGTGTATATCACACATGTTTTAAGTACAAAATTCAGAAGAACCAATTTAATTATTTATCCTTTGTATACTACACACTCAGAGCTGGCCAAGGAAAATGCTATTTTGTCCAACACCTACCAACCAATAACAGTTATGTTTTGCAGTTTATGTTACTGCCTGATTGTCTAACAGAGGAATTACTTTTTCCCCAAGCACCTTCAAGGTAATTCAAAGCGTTATGCTTGATCAGTGGGTAATTATGTTTCCCCACTAAGCTTATAATAACAGCAAAGTCAGATATGCTCTTCTTGTTTTTAACAGTACAGTTCTGAAGATACTTGCTGAAAGAATGAGTGAATGTGTGAATAAAAGAACATGATTGGGGCTGGCATCTTTGATCTTTACAGCTCTGAGCTAATTGAAATTAATGAACTAATCACCAGGTGCATAGCTGTATATTATGTATGAAGTCCTTCATTCCTAATGATATACATGTGATTTTTAAAAAATTATTTTTATTAACATATAATGTATTATTTGCCCCAGGGGTACGGGTCTGTGAATCATCAGGCTTACACATTTCACAGCACTCACCATAGCACATGCCCTCCCCAATGTCCATAACCCAACCACCCTCTCCCTACCCCCCACCCCCCAACAACCCTCAAGACATGTGATTTTTTAAAAACGAAACTCCCACTAGGGATGGATAAATAATAAAATATATCTCATAGGTGATATTAAATCAACATTATAGTTGGAATGATGGGAAGCAACAGATTTTAGGATTTTCCTAAGAAATTGTATACAATGTCTGGATGATGGATTTTCACTAATAAAGATCCATCTACTGTATGCTTTTGTTTAACATTGTTCCAGAGAGGCATTGTGATAATTAAATGAAATAGTACATGTGAAGGGTTTAAGACATGCATAGGACTAATTGAATGTTCAATCAGTGTTACCCATTATTATGATGATGATGCTATCAGTATTACATAACAGCAGCATCAATATTACATAACCAGCAGCAGTATTCATAACCAGTTTGCTACTTAATAGCCATGAAGAGGATAGATCTCCTTATAAACCCAGATCTCTAGTTCCTGGTCTGAAAGGGTCTTTATCCTTAGTTTCCCCCAAATGATTGAAATATAGATATTTGCATCATTTGCAATCAGTTTCCACGAATATATTTTTCAAAAAGTTATATCTGCAACCGAGTAAATTCCAGGACTAGTTAAATTAATTCAGACCCCCTGTTCTGTAGATTGGAGAATGGGGTCACATGAAGCAATGACAAATTTACTCACATCTGTCTGGGCAGGTGTCTTCCTCTCTGATCTGCTTGTAATGCTGCTACAAAGTGGCACGGTCTAAGTGCCAAGTGCCCAACTTTTCCTGTGAGTGTGCAGACCTGGATCTAGCCCTATCCGCTTTTTCACCTTGTTGTCCCTTGTCTGTTAGCCAGCTTCTGTGGGGGTTGATGGTTTCCAACAAGAGTTGTGATTTGTGTTTAAACTTTCAAGAGCTCCCTGCTAATGAGCAGTGATGGAGACACATTTTAGCAACACATTAGACTGTGTGTTGCTTTGGACAACTGTTTCTGGTACATTCTGGGTGGGAATGAGATCAGCGTTTTAACATTTTTACTGCATGATGATGTGTTGTTAATGTAATAGCTTTGGTTTTAAAACTACCTTTATTTCCATACTTTCAAATCCACCAAATTAGGAAATTTGCAGTTAGTTTCCTATCCATTGATGCATGTTATTAAGCTCTTATGGTTTTCTTTCTTTAGTTAAATAAATCAAATGTATCATGATTAATAAATTTATTCTAAACAGTTAAGAATTCAAAATTATGCAGCATGACGCCTTTCCTTCATTTGCCTTTCATTTTGCTTCTCCTCAGGTAATAAAGATATATTTTTGAAGGGACAAACATACATTTTTTTTTTACACTAAAGAAGTCTTTTATACATGTGTTTTGTTAGTGTTGTTGCAGATTTCCTTTGAATTTTTTCACATCAGTCATTTAATGGATTCTCAGCAGGTAGAAAAGTAATAGTACCAGTTTGAAAGAAGAGATAAAGGACCATGGGTATTTGCTTACGAATTTCAAAATTTTCCTTTTTCCGTAGGTGTTTTGTTTCTACTGTTTCTACTTTTTGGCAAGTATTATTTACACACATTATAGGCAGTATTCTTTAGTATGGATGTCTGACTTAAGGAGTCATCTAACTTAGTATATGAAGTATGACACACTTATGAATGACTGCTTTAATGCATAATAATGTCAATAAATGGTGCCACTTCTAAACTCTGGCCACCATTCACAGATTTCTTACACATGCACAAACTAGTTAGGGTAAACGATTGATCAAATTGTGATTCATGGAGCACTGTCACCCAAACTTTGTCACTCTGCTGCTTGCAGCCATCTAATGGACTTCACATCATTCTTAAAATATGATCCCTTAATGTGTAGATCTTTTGTAACCCACCAGTGGCTACTCCAACAGTCTCATCTCCTTTTGCTCTCCCCTCATTCACTATGTTTCTGCCATACAGGCTTTCTTTTCATTTTTGCCAAATTCAACCCAGCATTAAAAGATTTAACTTTTGGTCTCCCCTCTGCCTGGAATTCTCTTCCCTTAGACTTTGAAGGGCTCTCTCCCTAACATAATTCAGATCCCATCTCAAATATTACCTCCTTAGGAAAGCCTTCCCTCACCATTCCATCTAATTCTGCTTTCCACTGCTCTCTTCATTCTATTCTTTCTCCCCCTACCTTGCTTTATTTTTTCAAAGCACTTATCATTACCTGAAATTATATTATGTATTTGTCTTCTTATTTATTATCTATCTCCCCCACTGGAATGTAAATTACATGGAGACAAGGACCTTTTATGAATTGTTTATCTCTGTATTCCCAGCATCAAAAATATGACCTGACACATAGTGGGTCTCAAGAAGAATCTATTGCAAGTACACACGTGAATTTGTAGACTGATTTCTCTGAGCCAGGTGTCGTGATTTGTTTTTTTTTTTTTTTTTTTCTGTTGGATTGAATGACTATGTAAAGAGAACTGTCACCACTTCCATTTTGTTAAAGAGGAATCTGGGATGCACAAGGTTTAGGTCTAGGTCATGTACTTTACAAGTGCTGAGGCTGGCATTCAAATGGTGTTTGATTTGCTTTGATTTGTTTAGTTCAAAATAAGATATATCATTTCTGTTTGGGAAAAAGAAGGAAGGAGGGCTTTGCTTTCTGTAGGGATTTTTTAAAAACTTGCAACTTTGCCATTGGCATCTATAGACTCAAGTTGCTAATTAAATTACCAGTCATGTTTATAGCATTGTTTGAAATATACATTATAGAAAAGTATTGACAGAAAGAGTTTTTAGAAAATCTGGTCCAGGTCCTCACTTCTGTTAGAGTTGTTGTAAAATCTGTTTTGCCTAGTAAAATTTAATAATTAAAAGAATCTTTCCTTGAAGATTATTTCTCATAGATCTGTTTTCCTATAATAATACTCAACTTTATACTTGCTCATCTTTCTCTTTTGACAATGAAAAAACTAAACTTTTTATTTGCAGACTCTGGGTTTCTTCCCCAGCAGTCTTTTTTGGATACTCATCACTCTTTGTTGTGGTAAATATTTAAGAGCCCTCCTATAGTTCTCTCTAGTTTAGTAAATTCCCAAACCTAGTTTTTTTAGTGATTCTGATGCCAACGGCCATTAACTTTAGGAATCATGCCAGGACCTCTGTTGACTTATATTGTTATAAGAAGAAAAGGTGTCATTTATGCATAAATATGTAAGATGTAGTTAGTGATCAGGTCTACCATTAGGTAACACTTGATAAAAGTTGGAATATTAATATTTTCACGTTAAAGGCAGCTGTGAAAAACAGGCAACTATTTCTAAGTTTCATAAATTACATGTTACTGTGGGTTTATGGAAAATTTTTGTAAAATATCATGTAGGAGCAATATGTTAATATAAATATTTGTATACAAAATTCTGTAGCAAAATTTCCTTTAACTATGTGCTCTGGTATTATAGGAGGTGATTAATGAATTAATAATATTTTCATTATTATAATTGTGTTTATCATTAATTTTTAAGGATGATTTTGGCTTTTTGACACTGTGGGATTTTATAAATACTTATTGGGATTCTTTCTTCTTTTTGCTAATATTCTTAGAATGATTGGCATGTAGCAAGCATTTCATACATGTTAGCTGCTTCCTCACAACCTTGTTTTCTCCACTCCCTCTCACAAAAAAAGCTCTTTTCTGGTGGTTAGGAATATGCTGAACTACTTGTATTATTGTAATTGTTCTCAAATAAGGGAATGTTAAGTTATTCTTCAATATTCTTGGTTACTATTGACTTTTCTATTAATTAAACTATAGCAGTCATTGATATTCTTTTCTAAACTTCTCTTCCTTGAAAGCTAATATTTCACTCTTTTCTATTTTCATATCTGCTTTATTTCCAAGTGGTCATAGAATCAGTGTTTATACACAGCAAAGAATCCTGAAAATACTCTGTGGCTGATGTTTTCTTAAAATCAGTCTGGAAATTGAGCATTTTAAGCACATTGTCTGTGTATTGGGGTTGCCCACTAGATGTGTTGGGTTTGATTGCCACAGTGTTATAAAAATACTGAATTTGAATGTCTTTACAGGAAATTCACACTCTCTAGTTCTGCCACAGACCCTACCATTTACAATTTATTTTATTTTTTTAAAGATTTATTTATTTATTTTAGAGAGAGAGAGAGAGTGTGTGTGTAAGCAGTCAGGGAGGCAGAGGGAGAGGGAGAGATAGAATCCTCAAGCAGACTCTGCACTGAGCACAGGGCCCAGTGCAGGGCTAGTTCCCAGGACCCTGAGATCATGAGCTGAGCTGAAGTCAGGAGCTGGATGCTCAACTGACTGAGCCACCTAGGTGCCCCATTTCCTGTCATTTTAGCAGCAGAAATTCATTTGTTTATCTGTTTGACTTCTGAAAACATTTCAGATTTAACTGCTGCACTGGATATTGAGGATAAACTGGCTAACCAAATGACCAAAATGGTTTTCATATTTTGATTTGTAGTTGTATTCTATAATTAAAACCTGAAATTGAGTTTGGCTTTCACAGTAGCTATGACAACTAGTTACTTATCTTCTGTCTCAGGTTCCTTACTTATAAGAAATAAGGTTATAATAAAAATAAATAAGTAAAAATTAGTTAAAAACAAGTTTTTTTAATTGTAAGAAATAGACATTATTATAATTCTTACCTACTGGAGTTATTGTAAGGATTAAATTAAAGAATATGTGGTATATGTTATATGTTCAATAGTAGACATTATTGTTATTGTTGCCATATTTTTTATAGTCCTATCAAGTAAGCTTTCAAATACTCATGGTTGGGATAGAAAGCTGATGGAATTTCCTTTTTAAAAAATAAGCATTTATAGCATAATCCATATGGTCATTACAATTATTAATAACATCAATAAATAATGATGGCAATATATTTTGTATTACTTCTACTTTTGGAAACTCACTTTCTAAGAAGGGTTTCTGGGAATGACTTCTCACCAGGGAGTGTGGTATGTGGTTTCTGGCCACAAGGTCTCTATTCTTGATGTATCATCTGTTATTGATGACAAGTGCCCAGGACCCAGACACATGGAATTCTCTTAAGCATTTGAAAGGACCGAAGGAAGGTAATTTTCTGGCAGCTGAGCATTGTGACCAATCACTATATCACTATTACATGCTATGATTGATGTATGTTTTGGCCTGGATTTCTGTTCAAGCCTGATGTACCAAATGACTTTACCTCTGTGCCCCGTTAGTGGGGATGCTAGTTGAGATATGAGGGAATGAGTTGGCCATCATGTATGAGAATTTAGTGACTTCAGAAGACCACATAAACATATAGGCAGCAACTGGTTTGCCTCTTTTCAAAGAAAGTATCTTTACTTCTTAATAATAAATAACTTTTCATTTGTACATAGATTTCAATTGTATTTAATAATAACATAAAAAGAAAGTCAGGAGACCAGTGCATTTCACAAGCACAGACATTCCCATGGGGCAATGACGTGTAATAAAGTAAAATTTCCCATTGAGTTGCACCCTGTACTTCAACAATCTTGCAACAACAAAAAAAATTGCTCACTTGAGTACAACATAGAACATGGAGAATGAGTGGATGGACAATAACAACTTTGAAATCCCTCATTTGCTCAGGAAGGAAGGTGAAAGATAGTTGGGTGTGCCATGAAATGTATTTTGCTATCAGAAAACCTAGTCGGGGGCATAGGTTCAATACATACTTTATGCATCTTCATTTCACTACTCTTCTCATGGGCACAGCTTCACAGAAATGGGATTGGGAAGGTTAAGTCAATTTGCCACGACTATGGAGCTAATTAGGGCAGGAGTCAGGCTTTCAAGCCCTTGATTGACTTCGAAGTCTGCCCTGTGTCCAAAATGATACACTGCCACGTTATGAAATGCTTTCTAATTACTAGTTGTTATTGTTGGGGAATTGAGAACATGTGTCTACCTCCAATGCTCTGGGACCAGAATCAGGAGGGTGAGACCCAGGAAATGACAGAAAACTGTCCCCAGGGCTACCTCTGAAAGCAGCTCACAAGACAAGACCCAGAGGCCCAGTCAGAGGAGCAGCTACCAGGTAATTAATCAGTCTGACAAATGGCTGCACATGAGAAAGGAGCCCAGCTGTGAATCAGGAGGTCAGGGAAGCAGGGGGACCCAGGAAACCAATGTAGATTTAGCTGAAGCAGAGAGAAAGTTGGAGTAGGAAGAGAAGGCAGAGGCAGTGTGCAATAGACTAAGAGGTTCTGATCCCTATTACCTTTTTACATGTCCTTGGGAATGTTCCTTCTGTGGTGCTAGGGGCCTGGAACTTTCTGCACTATAAGTACTAGCAGATGGCAGGAGACCATCCCTGGAATAATTTAACCGGGGCAGGTGGAGAGGTAGGAAGGAAGTAAGAACCACACAGGGGAGAGACAAGCCACTAGAAAGTGAGCTAGAATCTCATTTTTATATGCAGAATGGCACAAATATTTCCTCACTATGTGTGAATGTTGCCAGGGGGTAGATGGGATGTCACCTGTCTCAGTCCTGCTAGAATGTCGCCTTATGTTTTAAGCAGACTGGGGGAAAATCCTGGATTTTTAGGAGGAAGTGGGAGATGACCGTAAATAAGGCAAGGAGTAGAAAAATGAATGGGGCAGCACAGACAGGTTTAGCAACTCCCCCACACTCTCCCCCATCTTTACCCTTGATTGTGCTCTTCAAAACATATGTGGGGAAGAGCTGGATTTTGCACTTGCAGGACCCTGAAACTGTCACAACAATATGAAAATGGTAATTTCCCATAGGAAATTAGGTTTTATGAGCTTGAAGCTTGCATACACTTTTTGCATTCTGTGTGTGTGTGTGTGTGTGTGTGTGTGTGTGTGTGTGTGACATTTTCTCATCTTTGTACTTCATTAACGTTATGGAACCAGCCATTGGTGTGAAACAGAGCTGTCAAACATGATACAAAATTCTATAAAACTCAGAAAATTGAAACTGTTAGTCACTACATGGGGCCCAATTCTAGGTGCATTACAAGCTCTGTCATATCGAGTAAGACTGTGTGTCAAGCTCTGTCACTATTACAGCTCCACGTCCCATATATCATTCAGTTGCTGTAATATTTTTTTTACTTTTCCCCCCTACTTTACCCAATGGCATTGGTGCTGAGCAGTGATGGGGATGACAGCACTCAGCAATGCCAAAAGATTCAGGGAATTTAATCTTAATTCTAAATGTGTAAGTTTGACTTCTGCACAGACACTTAGAATATTAAAGGACTGGGAAAAATGGTTTTGAAAGGTTCTAGTCTTATAATAGCAGGGGCATAAAGAAGCTTAGATATAGATAGGGGAATTATTTTTCAAAGCTTAATACAAGCATATGAAAGCTGGCAGTGAATTTAAGCATCTTTAACTGCTGAATTTTCATTACCCATGGACACAAAGGTATATTGCCATTTACTTTGAGAAAAGAATTCATCGTAAAATCTGATGACACTTTTATTTCTAATTATTGAATTAAAATGTATTTTTTGAGGCCTGCTATGTGTCAAGAACTTAAGTCTTAAAGTTCTGTGATACCTTGTGTCCTCACAAAGTGGGAAATAAGTTTCAAGAGTGTCTGTACAACATCTTTTCAACTGAGGCTGTTAACAGTGATTCTGCCCCTAACTTATGCTGACCTCTTCCTGTAAAGTCTCATTTAAAGGGGTATTTTCACAAAGTTCATTCTCCATTTCACCACTGATTCTGGGGCAGGGCTAACCATATTAATTAGGTAGTAAGTACATCCACCTCCCAGGATACCAACTGGGGGCATGCATGAGACACACTTATACTAAAAAATTGTCTAGTGTTATATTTGCTGTCTAATTTTTATTAGCTAAACTTGGCTATCTTGGGGTCTTGTGTCTGTTCATTTCATATTTCCTTTATGAAAAAAGATAAGGTTATTAAATGCAGATGCACACACACGTTGGTTAATCTTTCAAGGAAGTAAGTGCTAGGGTAATGTTTAGACATAGTACTCAGTCAGCTTAGCATGTCTGAGCTAAAGAACCTATCAAATGATTCCTTCATCTTCTGCAAAAAATTCTTTTTCTTTTCTCCTCTATGTAGAAGCCAGTGTTCTTTCATCTGTTAATATTATTCAAGGAACCACACATCTACTTTATTAGCCAGGCATTGATTGATGGGTGTGAAGGAGGGATAACCCTTATCATTTCAACATAAATGTCGGGATGCTTTAGAAAGACTTGATTAATCTACAAGCCTAAAATATCTTCATGCTCATAGAGTAATAATAAAAATAGTATTAGCTAAAAATGTACTGAATGTTCTATTTCACATGGGTTATCTAATTCAGTCTGGACATGGATATTATTGTTGTGATTCTCATTTTACAAATGATGAAGCTATTTAAAGAGATAAAATAACCTGTTCAAGTTACACATCTATAGTGGTGGATTCAAACTCAGGCACGACAACTCCATGAGTCTGTGCTTTTAACCACTCATTATTCTTTAGTAATAGTTCTGCATATTGACCTGAGGTCATACTTTCCTCTTAAGTTTTCCATAATATTTGATTCTGAATAGAATGCCAGTAAAAGTAGTAGCACAGAAATTGCATCTTTAATATTGTAATGAGCTTAGAATTCTCGTTATTCCTTCAAATGAATCAACTTCCCTCAGAACTCTGCTTAATAGCATTTCATATTTTGAAAAACACTGTGGTCCATTAGTTGAATCAATGAGGTAACAATGGGGAGCAGGGAAATGCTAAAAATATGAACAGACAATAACCCTGCTTCCTCGGGGTGAGTTCTTCAATATTATAGCAGTAGAAGAGCTTTGCTGTCTTCAGTTAAGCATTTGGTTCTGAAATTAACTTTCACTAAACACAGGAAAAGATGATAACACAAGAAATGTTTTTTGTTAATCCATGAATTAGCTTGTACTGTGTAAGTAATAAGGGGAAAAATCTTTAGAAGCTCCTAGATGATGGTGTTTTCTAAGTTACGAGAAAATTCCAGATTAGCAAATGCTAGAACAGTCAATTCACTTTCGTTCTCTTAAAATCTAGGTGAACTTGATTCACAGGCAGCTATCCAAATAATGGTAAGATTTGCTAAAATAGATTCATTTCAACAGCAATATAGAACACTTCCAATTATGTTGTGCTCATTCATTCGGTTATCATTCTCTCATTGCTCACCTGCCTGGTGCCAGGCTTTGTATTAGATTCTAGGGTTGTAAGGATGTGCTTTCAAGAAGGTCATAGCTTTGGGATGGGGGTAATAAGGGTAGATGGGAAAACAAAAGGAAGCAAAGAATTACTTCATCATGGGAGTGCTGTAATAAGCATATGGACAAAACAAGGTTGAGATGGGGATCAGCTCTTCTAGGGAAAGGGTTCAAAAAGGCCTCCTAGAGGAAGTAACATTTGGGCTGGATTATAGAAGATGAGTGAGCTTTTGATATCAATCTGGACCCACTGAGGAACTGTAATTCTTTGGTTTTAAAGTTGCCTGAATCTTTCTCTCAAGCTGCTATTGTTATTCTTCTCTGATTTGTCTTATTTCAAAATATCAAGTTACCATCAGAAAATACTTGCTGAACCTTTCTCTTACACCATACACAAAGATAAACTTGAAATGGATAAAAGACCTCAACATGAGGCAGGAATCTGTCAAAATCCTAGAGGAGAACATAGGTAGTAATCTCTTCGACATTGGCCACAGCAGCTTCTTCAAGATATGTCTCCAAAGGAAAAGGAGACAAAAGCAAAAATGAACTTTTGGGACTTCATCAAGATCAAAAGCTTCTGCACAGCAAAGGAAACAGTCAACAAAACAAAAAGGCAACCCACAGAATGGGAGAAGATATTTGCAAATGACACTACAGACAAAGGGCTGATATCCAAGATCTATAAAGAACTCCTCAAACTCAACACACACAAAACAGATAATCACATCAAAAAATGGGCAGAAGATATGAACAGACACTTCTACAAAGACATACAAATGGCTAACAGACAAATGAAAAGATGTACATCATCATTAGCCATCAGGGAGATTCAAATAAAAACCACATTGAGATACCATCTTACACCAGTTAGAATGGCCAAAATTAACAAGACAGTAAACAAGTGTTGGAGAGGATGTGGAGAAAGGGGAACCCTCTTACACTGTTGGTGGGAATGCAAGTTGGTGCAGCCACTTTGGAAAACAGTGTGGAGAGATTCCTTAAGAAGTTAAAAATAGAGCTACCCTATGACCCTACAATTGTACTACTGGGTATTTACCGCAAAGATACAGATGTGGTGAAAAGAAGGGCCATCTGTTCCCCAATGTTTATAGCAGCAATGGCCACAATCACCAAACTGTGGAAAGAACCAAGATGTCCTTCAACGGACTAGTGGATAAAGAAGATATGGTCCATATATATAATGGAGTATCATGCCTCCATCAGAAAGGATGAATACCCAACTTTTGTATCAACATAGACGGTACTGGAGGAGATTATGCTGAGTGAAATAAGTCAAGCAGAGAGAGTTAATTATCATATGATTTCACTTGTGGAACATAAGGAATAACATGGAGGACGTGGGGAGATAAAGAGGAGAAGTGAGTTGAGGGAAATTGGAGGGGGAGACAAACCATGAGAGACTGTGGACTCTGAGAAACAAACTGAGGATTTTGGAGGGGAGGGGGATGGGGAGTTGGGTGAGCCTGGTGGTGGGTATTATGGAGCACACATATTGCATGGAGCACTGGGTGTGCTGCATAAACAATGAATTTTGGAACACTGAAAAAAATTAAACTAAAAAAGAAAATACTTGTCAATAATTAATTGCATTGCCTCATATATACATCTATTTTTTTTTCCCACCAACTGTCCTTTAATTCTGTGGTTTAATGGTAATAAATGTGAGCATTGCTTTCAGTAATTTTTTTTTAAATTTTTATTTTTTATAAACAAATTTTTATCCCCAGGGGTACATGTCTGTGAATCGCCAGGTTTACACACTTCACAGCACTAACCATAGCACATCTATTTTTATTTTTAATTAACTTTGAACACATGATAGGGAAATACATTCATCTCACTGTGAATTGCTCACATAATTGCTTGGTATAGTAATGCTCAACAATATTTGGTTGATTAAAAACTGACAAATAGCGTGACCGGTAGCCCTTTTGATTTTAGATAATGGGGGGGATTGCACACCCTGAAGACTTGTTAGCTAGTTCCAGAGGCTAGCTCTTCTCAAGTCATTCACAAATAGTCATTCTCTCTTTCAGAAACATTTTAACTTTTTAAAGCCATTGCTCTTAGCTTGAGAAAAAGAAGGAATTCACATTTTAAGAGGATGTCTGTACCTAGGTTTGATTTGTTAATTGGACAAATTAACTCAGGATAAAATAGACAAAGTTTCTGATGTTTCAAGGACATGCCCTGGGTCCAGTAAATCAGCTTGGGTCTCTGTGAGAGGATCAGTGCAAATAGTTGCAATATTATTTCAGTCGTCTCTCACTCAGTCGTTTCTTGATAATTTTTTTCTTTTTGTCCCTTGTGTTTAAAACTTGACTTCTTTCTAACTCCCTATCAACTCGGTGTCTCTAATTTCCTGACCTGATGGATAGTCTTAACCTCATTTTTCCTCCTGTCTGTCTATGACCTGTCTCCTTCTTTCTGGAATGATGCTTGTTTAGATTTCTCATGCACTGATTGCTAAATTAAGCTCACATCAGTCCTCTTTCTTATGCACAGATCTGACATGAAAATGTTTTTCCTTTGCTTGTTTTGAATACTAGCAATTATGTCTTACAAACTGGGAGCTCTGCTATGTCTTCTATACACAATTCATGAGCTGCTTTTCCCATTTATCGAGTATCTACTTTGTTGTTGTTGCTATTTACTTTTTATAAGTTAAACTATTACTGATTTTCTGCCCAGCCAAGTAGGTATTATTATCACTGTTTTGCAAATAACTGATGCGAGACTCACATTCTCACAATTTTGCTTAGCAGGACTCTTTGTATTGCAAGTGAGAGAAATCCAACTCAAATTAGCTTAAACAAGAGTTTTGTCTTATGTTCCTTTGAAGTTGAAAAGGTTAAATTTTAGGCATGTTTAGTTCTAGGGGTTCAAGCCGTATCATCAAAAATGTGTCTCTTTTTAATATCTCTCAGCTTTCCCTTCATGTTGGATTTATTTTTCAGCAGCTACTTCTCATTCAGTAACAAATCTTATATTCTACTTATAAGAGATCCCAGAGAATATGTAGATTGATTGGATAGCCATAGAAAAAGCCCTGGGGATGAGTCCGAATTGACCTAGTTTAGATTCCATGCCAATCCGCAAACTAACCAGTGTTGTCAGGATGACTGGGTCCTCCGCAATAACCCATCCTGTATTAGGGGTCCCCTTGGAGCTGAGGGCCAGAATCCTGAGCCAGTTGGACTGAAACTAGCAATGAGAGATTCTCCAAAATATGCTGAGATGAAAGCACATGCCCACTACAAACTTGTAGGTGGCTGAGTCAGAATTTCAACCTGGGTTTGTGGAAATTAGAACATCACTGTGAAAATATGGTTATCCATTTATTCAACAAGCATTTAGGAGCCTTTCAAAGCTATTGAATACAGTGATGAACAAACAAAGATGATGTACCTGCCCTTATGGAGCTTACATGTTGGATCAAGCAGAAAATAAAAGACTCAAAAATAAAAGCACAATTTCAGAGAGCAGTTAAGTTGTATAAAGAAAAAAAAGCATATTGGGGAGTTAAAGAGGGATTGTTCTGACTGAGTGGTTAATTTAGTTAGCGAGCACAGGGAGGCAACAGTTTGTGTAGGGACTGAATGAAGGGAAGTTGCGACCTAGGGGGAGATCCCAAGAACATTTCCATCAAATGGACAGCAGAGGTCTTGGGAGATTGATTATTCATACGGCTTTTGTCTATTTTGACTTAATTTCTCTCCACCCCTCCTTCCCAGATGTCAAATATCTAGCATTCTATCCATTGCCTTCATGAGTGAGTCTGGACTGGTGGCTACAACGTTCTTAATTTTTGTTCCTAGAAACAGTCAATGTCGTGGTTACTAAGCGATGCACACTTAATTTTGTAGTCATGCTAGACTTCAGAGCTCTATGGACACCTCTATCTAGTGTTAACTCTATTTTTCTCTTTTGTCTAGGTGACAGCTCTTTGTCACTCCCAATGCCTCTATTCTCCCTTGCCACTTCTTTTGCTTGTCTCCTTGGCTGCTTGCCACTTGCTTATTTTTCTTATTTCTTTTTTCTTCTATATCTTTTTCTGTTGCTTGGTCCAGACAGCTTGGATTTTGCACAAATTGGCTTGGCTTTTGTAGTTATTACGAACTATTTAGAGAATATCCTTTCATTCTATGTAACAAATTGACCAATCACTGCCCATTCTGTGTAATTTTCAGCTCTTCTATTCTTAACAATTTTGCTGTTATTCTCTTTTCCTCTTCTAGAGGTACTTACCCCCTGCCTGATTGGGTGCATTTCTGAAAGCTTGAGGCTACAGGATAGCTGATCTATCAGAGTCATTATTCTATTTTGTTTTCTTCTTGCTCTTTGTAGCCTGCATCCACACTAAAGCCAAACACCAGGATCCTTGCTATTTGCCAGATTCTTTAAACTTAATTTTGGCAGCTCACATCCATGTTTTTTCTTACCACCTTCAGCTTGACCAATCTAATTCAGATACTTACAATCTCATACTGAACTAATGAAGCAGCTTCCATCTTGTCCCATCTTTCTCTATCCTTCCTGGCCTATCTTTTACATTTCTATGAATATTATTCCTAAAATACTGTTTGCACAGTGCTATCTTGATGATCAAAGTCTTTTAAAATCTAATCACCAAAGACAGTAAGGTACCAACTCTTTAGCCTACCATTCAGCACAATTCATGGTAAGTTATGAATCTACCATTTGACACTATTCCTGCAGCCTGTCTAGGATCCCTGCCGTGTAGACAAACTAATCTAAGCACTGTCTCTGAATGCATATTGAACAGTCTTGACTTCACCTTGTGTTCTACACTCTTCTCTTCTCCCTTGCACGGAATGTTTCCTCTTTTTTTTTTTTTTTTTGTCTTTATAAGTACTATCAGTATTTATAAATCAATTTAAAAAATTCAATTCATATTCCTTATCTATTTTGTGACTTTGTGATGTACTATATAATGATCCAAGTTAGAAGTTGTCATTCATTCCCAAATTCCATTTTTTAATATATGAAGCTCTTTTCTGTCTGATACTGCTAATGACTTTTTTTTCATGTAGACTATCTCTGTCAACTTGCTTGCATTGCTTTCCATCCTTGCATTTCTTTCTGCCCTTCTTGGTGCCTGTCCGGATTCTCTTCAAAATATGTATATTGACATATTTTTTTTTGTTACTGTAGTTTTGTGATAATATGGAAGACAAGGCAGGAAGCTTAATCTCAGGTATAGACATCCATGTCTTTGTAGATCTCATCATCTTAGGTAGTCACTGATATCTTTATAAATATGTATCAAGGAAATTCCTTCAAATGAATAAGAATTTCTATAGATCTGAAGACTGTCTTCTCAGGAAGTGTCCCTGTCTTTTAATATTTCATTCCTGAGATACTAGGAAAGATCCCTAACTCTTTTCATTTGAGTTCAAATATTGTTTGAGTTTGTTGATCTTTACCTCCCACTTTTAACTGATGTTAAGATATTTACAGTTGGGGGGTGCCTGGGTGGCTCAGTGGGATAAGCCTCTGCCTTCGGCTCAGGCCATGATCTTGGGGTCCTGGGATGGAGCCCCGCGTTGGGCTCTCTGCTCAGCAGGGAGCCTGCTTCCCCCTCTCTCTCTGCCTGCCTCTCTGCCTACTTGTGATCTCTCTCTCTCTCTGTCAAATACATAAATAAAATCTTTTTTAAAAAAGATATTTACAGTTGGTACGCTCCAATGATCATCACAACAAACTGGTTTTTGCTTCCTAGTTTCTATATGATGCTTTATTTCTGTATTATTAGATTATTGTAGCTGTGTATGTTTTCCAAAAAGCATGTCTTTATGCAACTAAAAATTGTTCTATGGGGTTCATCAGGCTTGTGGCATTGATTATTTTATGCTGAGTTTTTCCCACTTGGCTATATCTTGCTGGGAGTATTCAGGCAAAGATTGCAAAAGGAGGGTGTAGATAGGTTTGCAGAGGGGGGAATGTAGATCTGCTGAGGACTTTTTCCTTACACTATGCTTTACTTTTCCTTAAATTTCCTCTTCTCTCCTTTAAATTGCATGCCATTTTTCACGTGTCAAAATAGATATAGGTGATCCTAGGTTGGGCTCTAGACTCATGACTGTCCTGGGTTTAATAGTTTTATTGGTCACTTATTAGGTGATCTATCTACCTTGGGAAAATTATGTGATATCTCTGTGCTTTAGTTTGCTGGTTTGCAATATAGAGGATGTAGAATTCTCCAGGTTGTTGTGAGCCTTAAGCAAGATAATAACTTATAACTTATAAAACAGTTAGCATGACCTGGTCACAGAGTAAGTAGTCAATTAAGTCTAGTTAGCAATGTAATGTCAATAATAATAATGTTAGCTTACTCCTAACTTAGACAACTTTAAGTAGGTTAGTGAATTTATTCCACCAAAATGAAAACACGAAGATGTCTTAAAGATACTGATATTTTCAATGTGAGGGAGATTTCAACATTCCATTTCCAAAAAGCTATGGAAGTAGAGAATTTTAAATTAATTAATTTTTTAAAAAAGATTTTATTTATTTGACAGAGAGAGACACAGCAAGAGAGGGAACACAAGCAGGGGGAGTGGGAGAGGGAAAAGCAGGCTTCCTGCTGAGCAGGGAGCCCGATGTGGGGCTCAGTCCCAGGTCCCTGGGATCATGACATGGGCCAAAGGCAGATGCTTAATGACTAAGCCATCCTCTTAAGTTAATTTAAATTCAGGTTTCTTAGATCCTGTAAAGTGGGTCCAGTGTCCTCTTAGTGCCTTTCTAGTCCTTAAAAAAGAAAAAAAGTTAGAATTAGGTGCTTATTAAAATACAGTGAGCATAAATGAGCACATATGCTATCTTTAATACTATTCAAATGGGTGTTTTAGGATTATTTTGAATACCTAAAGACTATTATTTTAATACTACGTTTAAAATGTACAGGCTTTATTACTAAATGGACAAAATGTCTAAAGATTTTTAGGCTTAGTATTAAAATTATTGGAATTATTCTCTAAAATGCCTTATATATACATATATAGTATTAATACATGTATGCATATGCGTGTATATGTATATAGATCTGGTAATGGCCATTTTATTAAGCTTAAAGTATTTGATCACTTAAAGTATTTGATCACTTAAAGTATTTGATAAATACCTTATTCATATATATTTTGAAAGTGTATAAATTATACACATTGCCTTTAACTTTCCTAAATATTATATCCATAAGTTAAATAACTGAAATAAAAAATTCATATTAACAGCCTTCTTATTAGAGCTTAAATACATTTTCCCAAATATTTTTTCTCAAAACAAAGTATTGTCTACAACAGTAGGTGTCACTACAGTAAAAGAAACCAGCCATTCAAGGATGCTTTCTTTTTCCCTAGGAAACTACAGCATTACAAGAGAAATTACAGACTAATTAGTTGAAGCTCAATGTGTCCATCTCCTTGCTTTGAGGAAAGCAGTCTTCATTTAAATCTATGTCTTACTCTGTCTAAAACATGTTTGTAGGGACGCCTGAGTAGCTCAGTGGGTTAAAGCCTCTGCCTTCAGCTCGGGTCATGATCTCAGGGTCCTGGGTTGGAGTCCTGCATCGGGCTCTCTGCTCAGTGGGGAGACTGCTTCCTCCTCTCTCTCTGCCTACTTGTGATCTCTGTCAAATAAATAGATAAAATATTAAAAAACATGTTTGTAGTAGGAGATCTGTGGACTTTTTGGGCAAATAGTTTTAATTTTTATAAACTTAGAGGTCAAGAAGTTCTTTTGTAAATACAATAAAAACTCTGTCTTCTAGATTTTGAATCACTTATCCTTATTAAGGATAATAATGTTAAGAAGAATAATTGATTAGATATTTGTAATCATCTGAGTACATATTTCCTCTCCAAAAATGTTATTAATCACTTAAATAATTTATCTATATGAAATGGAAATTAAAATATCAAATTTATACAATTGATAGTGAACACGAAATAAGGCATTATATGCGTTCTTTCATTTTTATTAGACAAACTTAGTTGGGCACCTACTATGTATCACATGTGGTAGTTACTGGATAGACATTGTCTTTGCCCTGATGGTGTTACTGTATAGCAGATTTATTCAGATTCCAACACATTGTGAAGTTCAAATTACTATTCATGAGTAAGAAGTGTAGTTATTATTGAATTCTTTAGCCTAGTAGATTATAGTGAAGCCCTTGAGTCTTTTCTTTAGCAGAATAGAATAATAGATATTATCAGCCATTTCCCACTGAGCATCTATTTTCTCTTCTGGAAATAGCTTCCTGATAATCCTCCAGGATATCACTCCATTTCAATTTCAGTTCATGTAACTTGAGTGACATTGACTCCTCTCCAGCTTTCAAAGGTAGGCAAGAGACCCAGGCCTGGTCAATTAGGGTTTTATATTCTTGTGTGTATAATGTCATCACATCCCAGAACCCCTATGATCTATCCCTTGCTTCCCACTTGGACCTAATCTCTTGTTGCTATCTGCCTCACGCTATACCCATACACACGTTGGCTTTTTTTGTTTCCGTTTTTGCTTATATTTGTTTCTTTTCCTAGAATACCTTTTGCCTGCCTCTTTCTTTGCCAATTCTTTTTTTTAATTTCATTTTTTATTAAAAAATGAAAATAGTCCTTTAAAATACAGTGAAATTTTAATTTTTTACAAATAGATATGATATAAATAATGTGCATAATTTTTATTCAATTTATGAAATTAGAAATTTCCTATATACTGTTATACATGACAGTAATTTAAAATTTCTTTGATTACAGAGAGGTAATACTTTTATTTATTTATTTATTTTTAATTTTGATTTTTAAAATTTCTTTTTAGTGTAACAGTATTCATTGTTTTTGTACCACACCCAGTGCACCCTCCCTAATACCCATCCTCCCTAATACACACCACCAGGCTCCCCTAACCTCCCACCCCCCACCCCTTCAAAACCCCTCAGGTTGTTTTTCAGAGTCCATAGTCTCTCATGGTTCACCTCCCCTTCCAATTTCCCTCAACTCCCTTCTCCTCTCCATTCAGTAACGTGGCAGGATACAAAGTCAATGTACAGAAATCAGTGGCTTTCTTATACACTAACAATGAAAATACGGAAAGGGAAATTAGAGAATAGATTCCATTTACTATAGCACCAAGAACCATAAGATACCTGGGAATAAACCTAACCAAAGAGGTAAAGGATCTGTACTCGAGGAACTACAGAACACTCATGAAAGAAATTGAAGAAGACACAAAAAGATGGAAGACCATTCCATGCTCTTGGATCTGAAGAATAAACATTGTTAAAATGTCTATACTGCCTAGAGCAATCTATACTTTTAATGCCATTCCCATCAAAATTCCACTGGTATTTTTCAAAGAGCTGGAGCAAATAATCCTAAAATTTTTATGGAATCAGAAGAGACCCTGAATTGCTAAGGAAATGTTGAAAAACAAAAATAAAACTGGCGGCATCATGTTACCTGATTTCAAGCTTTACTACAAAGCTGTGATCACCAAGACAGCATGGTACTGGCATCAAAACAGACACATAGACCAGTGGAACAGAGTAGAGAGCCCAGATATGGACCCTCAACTCTATGGTCAAATAATCTTTGACAAAGCAGGAAAAAATATACAATGGAAAAAAGACAGTCTCTTCAATAAATGGTGCTGG
>PISX010022724.1:0-31140 GCA_004024625.1 Mellivora capensis
CATTTCCTTCATTAAAAAAAAATTCTTAATTTCAGTTAAGATCATGATCTCAGTACTGTGGGATCTAGCCCCACAGGTTTCCTCACTCAGCAGGGAATCTGCTTCAGATTCTACTGCCTTCTCCCACCCCCTTCTTCCCTCACTCACACATAGGCTCCCTCTAAAATAAATAAATAAATAAGCAGGTAAGTAAACATTAAAAAAAAAAAAAAAAAGATTCTCTCTCCCTCTCTCTTGGTCCCCCCCTCCCCCGCCTGTCTCTTACAAAAAAAAGTCCGCTAAGCATCTGCCTTAGCTCAGGTCATGATCCCAGGGTTCTGGGATGCAGTCCCAGTTCTTGCTCAGCAGGAAGCCTGCTTCTCCCCATGCTTGTGCACTCTCTCGCTCGCTCTACATGTGACAAATAAATAAATAAAATCCTAAAAAATAACAAAAACACAAAATCAGAATTCTTCTAGAAAAATAATGTGCTATTTAAAAAGCAAGAAATCACTAAGATACTTCCAAACTAGCCACATACATCATCAGATCATCATCTTATTCCCAATATTGCCATTTTTCTTTTCTTTTTAATTTTTTTTTAATTTATTTGTCAGAGAGAGGGAGAGAGAGTGAGCGAGCATAGGCAGACAGAGTGGCAGGCAGAGGCAGAGGGAGAAGCAGGCTCCCTGCTGAGCAAGGAGCCCGATGCGGGACTCGATCCCAAGACACCGGGATCATGACCCGAGCCGAAGGCAGCTGCTCAACCAACTGAAGCACCCAGGCGTCCTGTTATTGCCATTTTTCTTTAAAAGTTTTTAAACACACTTGAAGACTTAACCTTAATTCTGCTTAACCATTTAACCCATGGAATATAGACATAAAATGACAAACATTCTTAAATGCAAGATAAGTTGTCAAACTACCCAATTAAAAAAAAAAAAAAAACATTCAATGAGGTGTGCCTGGGTGGCTCAGTCAGTTAAGTTATGCTCAGGTCATGATCTCAGGGGTCTGGGATCAAGTCCTGCAGGGGGCTCCCTGCTCAGCAGGAATCTGCTTCTCCCTCTCTGCAGCTGCTTGCTCAGGCTCTCTCCCTCTCTCTCTCTGAATTTAAAAAAAAAAAAAAAGATCTTTAAAAAAAGGTAAGATTCAGTGATTTAAATCTTTTTCTAAATGAGAAAAAATGCTAGAAATTTAAGTCAAAATAAATATTCAAATGACTTTTATTCACTTGCCAGCTCTCAAAATACTTAAATTTTAATAACTTTTGTTTCCTTGTTCCTTAATTATATCAAAAAGTCTGAAACACTTTATCAAGCTCTGAGAACTCATCAAAAGGGATCAAAATTTCATTTTAAATTTAAAAAGATGGGGAAAAGCAATTCATTTACCAACATCTAAGACATCTTCTATGTATATACCCACTTATTTTTAAAGTAAAAATATCATAATAACATCATGTAATAACCTATAATACAATCAGTATAAAGCACACAAGAAAGCTATATCAAAGCTCACAAATTATCATCCCTTATCCACACTGTTCTGCTAACACTCTATAAGTACAACTAATAAAAGTATTTGTTAATTTCTTTTAATATCTTATTTCACTGATATTTCTCTGATTTTCTTAAGAAAAACTAGCTATTACTACACCATTTTTAAAAGGAGATATTCTTTCTACGTAATGAGTTTTTAAAGATAAGCATTTCAATCTATTAAAACGCATACCCATCCATCTGATGGTTACCAGAGGGAGAAGGTTTGGGGGCATGGGTGAAATAGGCGATGGAGATTAAGAAATACACTTGCCTGGTGATGAGCACAGGGTCATGTATGGAACTACTATATTACATACAGTATATCCAAAACTAATGTAACACTGTATGTTAATTAACTGAAATTAAAATAAAAACTGTAAAAAGAAAAGGTGCATCAACATCTAGATTTCCCTCATGGATAGATGGAATAGATAAACTGTTTCCTTATTCCTCCCACTAAGTACAGTTAAAAACTCTGGACATTATGGACATTACATACTAATAACAAACATAAAAATATTCTGAAAAGTGGAAAAAAGAAGATGGACCAACCAAGAGAGCCCAGGTTCCTTAGAAACTGGTTAGTGAGTCTATTAGGTTTTCTTTTCGCCTCAAGTATTCTAGACTGTGTACTGGAGAAACCAGCAACTGTTATTGCCAAGCCAGCAACTGTTATTGCCCATGAGAGGAGAGGAAAAAAAAAAACCACCATGACTCTCACTGTAAAGGCCATATTTATCCTAACTTTCAAAGATGTCAGAATAAAGTGAAAAAATGTATGGGAACTTGCAAAATCTTAACACAAATAAAAGGTATTGTGCCTATTAACTATCCCTTTACTTCCATTTTCATTGTACAACTCTGATCTCCATTACTATACTTTATAGCCTAACTCTCCCCTTTTATAAAACCTTTCCTTAGCACTAAGATTAATCCATTAAAACATTCTATCTTCCCTCTCCTGTCTCTAATAACTCTGATTTCCCCAGGATCTTTTAAACAGACTTAATACCTTTACAGGATACTCAAAATGCATCGTACCACTGGCATTAATCCATACTTTTGGCCTTAAATCCCATTATACACACCCCCATAGAAAACTTTCATTCAACCAAAGTAGTCCATTATTTTTACCACAAAACACTTTGCACCTTCGCCAGACACAGAGCACACCAATTATACATCAAACTTCTAATCTTTAAAGGCCATGTCAAATGTTACTTTCAATATCTTTTCTGAAAAATTTTCCCAAGATCCTTTAGCACCCATCATCTTTACCACATACCTGACATTCAGCCAAAAAGGCACTGCAATTTATCCTTCTGTTTTCATGCTGTTATCCCCCCCAATAAATTAAGTTGTGGGAACTCTTCTCACCACACCCCAAAAGACTTCAGACAATCACTAACCATTTGTTTAATG
Organism: Mellivora capensis; assembly: GCA_004024625.1. Taxonomy (NCBI): domain Eukaryota; kingdom Metazoa; phylum Chordata; class Mammalia; order Carnivora; family Mustelidae; genus Mellivora; species Mellivora capensis. The sequence goes on from PISX010022724.1 coordinate 2,946, forward strand.
GAGGAGTGTTTACTTTGTTTCATCTCAAGTACAAAGACCCAAAGTGCCAAGTATCAACAAGTCACAATTCTGATACTGCATCTCAAAGTTTACACAAACAAATTAAATCAGACACTTGACACTCTCTACGTTAGTCCAAAATACTGAAGTTGAGAATAAGGGAAGATCTGATAAAGTAGCAAGTTTCTTCCCAATTTTGGCTCAATTCTCAAACATTACAAACCTGTGAGGAAAGAGTAGACTATTCAGTATTTTTTTAGGTGGAAAAAATTTAATTACGGCCTAAATCACATCTGTACCAAAAGTAAATCGAGATTGAGAAAAGACTGATACTGAAAAATCAAAACCTAAAACTAATGAACAGATTATCTTTAAAATCTCCCTGCTTCCAAGTTACACTTATACAAGCCACAAAAAGCACTTATTAAAGAGAAAAGACATATAAGCAAAGGAAGACAAAGGACTAGCAGTCAAAATACAGAATTCACAGTATTTGCAATAAGAAGTACTACAATGAGAATAAGCAAGAACTCAATAAAAATGGACAGAAATATAAGAACACAAGCTAGACATAGGAAAAGAAATTTAAATGGCCAATAAATGTGAAAAGATGCCTAACTTCTCTTGTAATGACAAAATGAAACACAGAAATGTAGATATTATTATAGATCTGTATTAGAAAAAAAAAGAAAATCTGATACTATCAAATGTTTTTAAGAAATGGAAGAAAGAAATTCTTTTATACTACTGGTAGGAATTTATAAATTGGTGTAATTATTGAGAAATCAGCCAATGTCTAATACTCTAAAACAGCTGAATATATGCATAACCTAGGATGCAGCAAATTCTCAACTATGTATATGACCTACAAAAGGATATTCAGCATTGTTTTCAATAGCTAAAAAATAAAAAAATGGTCCTATTTTACCTCATAAAATGTGATAAAGACCCAGAATGGAATACTATAGGACTGTGCAATCTCTACTATGAAATTATATGTACATTCCTAAACATCTGACCTTCTGGGGGAAAAAGAAACTCATACAAACTGGAGGAATCAAGATGGTGGAGGAGTAACAGGCTGAGATGACATCAGGCAGAGGAGATCAGCTAGATAGTTTATCAAAACCATTCCAAACACCTACAAATCCAAAGGAGATCAAACAGAAGAAGAGCAGCAATTCTAGAAACAGAAATTCAACCACTTTCTGAAAGGTAGGACCTGTGAGAAGTGAATCCAAAGTGATGGGAAGATAGACCACAGAGGGAGGGGCCGGCTCCCAACAAGTGGTGGAGCAACAGGGCACAAAATCAGAACTTTTAAAAGTCTGCTCCACTGAGGGACATTGCTCCAGAGGCTAAGCCGGGATGAAGTACACGTGGGGACAGAGTGGTGTCGGGTCCCGTGGGGTCACAGAAGGATTGGGATGTCTGAGTGTTGTAGAGTTTGCAGGTATTAGAGCAGGGAAACTGGCTACAGAGACAGAGCCAAGGAGTGAGCTCTCAACATGCGGTTACCTTAAACTATGATCCGTGGCACAGTCAGGCCACTGCTCTTTGACCAGGGACCCCACAAGATCCGGGGACACACCCCTGGAAGAACATAGGGATCTGTGGGGTTTGCAGACTCCACAGACTCCAGGCAAGGCTGTGTGCCAGAAAGAGAGACGCTTGGTCACAGGCTGGGTGAGCTCGGACTGCGGCTGAAGGCCAGGGAGACCGGAGTGATTGACCGCTTTTCTCCAAGGGCGCACTGAAGAGTGGGGCCCCGAGCTCTTGGCTCCTCCAGTCCAGATATTGGGAGGCTGACATTTTCACTCCCATCCTCCAGAACTCTACCGAAAGTGTTCCTGGAACAAAAGCTCCCGAAAGTGAACCCGAGCGGATTACATAGCCCAGACCCGGGTAAGAGCAGTGCAATTCCGCCTTGGGCAAAGACACTTGAGAATCACTACAACAGGCCCCTCCTCCAGAAGATCGACAAGAAATCCAGCCAAGACCAAGTTGACTTACCAAGGAGAACAGCATAATTCCAGAGGAGGAGAAAGCAAAGCATGGAATTCATGGCTTCCTCCACATGATTCTTTAGTCTTGCAAAGATAATTAATGTTTTTAATGTTATTTTTTTCTTATGCTAAAATTTTTTAAATTTTTGCTCTCTCCTCTTTTAAAGTTTTTTAACTAGTTTATCTTAATACCTTTCATAAAAAAATTTTTGAACGTTCATTATTATAATACTATTTTACCCTTCACTGTATCTAACTTTTTTTTTTTATACACATGGGGTTTTTTTCTTCTAAAGAAATTTGGGATACAACTTCTTCTAATAGATGAAAATATACCCTAAATCTAGCACAGGGCTTTGTTCTAGTCTCCAGCCTGAGGAAATTCTCTCCACTTTCTTTTTCTTTATTTTCTCAACCAACTTATATTATCAACCCCTTTTTAAAAAAATTTTTTTTAATTTTCATCTTTATATTCATATTCCATCCTTTCTTTGTGTTTACCCTTATTTTGTGTATATATATGTTTTCCATTCTTTAAAATTTTGGAGGTAGTATCTTCTAAGAGACCAAAATACTCCCAAAATTAAATGGGTGACTCTGTTCTATTCACCAGTCTAATATATATATTTCCTTTTTTATATTTTTTCTTTATTTATTTTTTTCCCCCCTGAACTTCTTTTTACCGCCTTTCTTCCCCCCACGATTTGGGGTCTCTTCTGATTTGGTTAAAGCACATTTTTCTGGGGTCTTTGCCACCCTTTTAGTATTTTAACCTCTCCTTCATATATTCTTATCTGGATAAAATGACAAGGCGGAAAAACTCACCACAAAAGAACAAGAGGCAGAACTGAAGTCTAGGGACCTAATCAATATGGACATTGGTAATATGTCAGATCTAGAGTCCTGAATGACGATTTTCAAGGTGTTAGCTGGGCTTGAAAAAGGCATGGAAGATATTAGAGAAACCCTGTCTGGAGAAATAAAAGCCCTTTCTGGAGAAATAAAAGAACTAAAATCTAACCAAGCTGAAATCAAAAAAGCTATTAATTAGGTGCAATCAAAAATGGAGGCTCTTACTGCTAGGATAAATGAGGCAGAAGAGAGAATTAGTGATATGGAAGACCAAATGACAGAGAATAAAGAAGCTGAACAAAAGAGAGGCAAACAACTACTGGACCATGAGGGGAGAATTTGAGATATAAGTGATACCGTAAGACGAAACAATATTAGAATAATTGGGATTCCAGAAGAAGAAGAAAGAGAGAGGGGAGCAGAAGGTATAGTTGAGAGAATTATTGTAGAGAATTTCCCTAATATGGCAAAGGGAACAAGCATCAAAATCCAGGAGGCGCAGAGAACCCCCCCCTCAAAATCAGTAAGAACAGGTCCACACCCCATCATCTAATACTAAAATTTACAAGTCTCAGTGACAAAGAGAAAATCCTGAAAGCAGCCCGGGGCAATAAGCCTGTAACATACAATGGAAAAATACTAGATTGGCAGCAGACTTATCCACTGAGACCTGGCAGGCCAGAAAGAACTGGCATGATACATTCAGAGCACTAACTGATAAAAACATGCAGTCAAGAATACTATATCCAGCTAGGCTATCATTAAAAATAGAAAGAGATAAAAAGCTTACAGGCAAACAAAAACTAAAAGAATTTGTAAACACCAAACCAGCTCTACAGGAAATATTGAAAGGAGTCCTCTAGCAAAGAGAGATCCTAAAAGTAGTAGACCAGAAAGGACCAGAGACAATATACAGTAATAGTCACCTTACAGGCAATACAATGGCACTAAATTCATGTCTCTCAATAGTTACCCTGAATGTAAATGGGCTAAATGCCCCAATCAAAAGACACAGGGTATTAGAATGGATAAAAACAAAACAAAACCCATCAATATGCTGTCTACAAGAAACTGATTTTAGACCCAAAGACACCTCCAGATTTAAGGTGAGGGCGTGGAAAACAATTTACCATGCGAATGGACATCAGAAGAAAACCGGGGTGACAATCCTTATATCAGATCAATTAGATTTAAAGCCAAAAACTATAATAAGAAATGAGGATCTATATCATACTCAAAGGGGCTGTCCAACAAGAGGATCTAACAATTTTAAATTATCTATGCTCCTAACATGGGAGCAGCCAACTACATAAACCAATTAGTAACAAAATCAAAGAAACACATCAACAATAATACAATAATAGTAGGGGACTTTAACACCCCCCTCACTGAAATGGACAAATCATTCAAGCAAAAGATCAACAAGTAAATAAAGGACTTAAATGATGGCACTGAACCAGATGGACATCACAGATATATTCAGAACATTCCATCCCAAAGCAACAGATACACATTCTTCTCTAGTGCACATGGAACATTCTCCAGAATAGATCACATCCTGGGTCACAAATCAGGTCTCAACTGGTACCAAAAGACTGGGATCATTCCCCGCATATTTTCAGACCACAATGCTCTGAAGCTAGAACTCAATCACAAGAGGAAATTTGGAAAGAACCCAAATACATGGAGACTACAGAGCATCCTTCTAAAGAATGAATGGGTCAACCAGGAAATTAAAGAATTGAAAAAATTCATGGAAAAAAAATGATAAAGAAAACACAATGGTTCAAAATCTGTGGGACACAGCAAAGGCAGTACTGAGAGGAAAATATATAGCAATACAAGCCTTTCTCAAGAAACAGGAAAGGTCTCAAGTCCACAACCTAACCCTACACCTCAAGGAGCTGGAGAAAGAACAAAGAAAGCCTAAACCCAGCAGGAGAAGAGAAATCGTAAGATCAGAGCAGAAATCAATGAAATAGAAATCAAAAAAACAACAGAACAAATCAACGAAACCAGGAGCTGATTCTTTGAAAGAATTAATAAGATTAATAAACTCCTAGCCAAGCTGATCAAAAAGAAAAGAGAAAGGATCCAAATAAATAAAATCATAAATGAAAGAGGAGAGATCACATCCAACACCAAAGAAATACAAACCATTATAAGAACATATTATGAGCAACTATACACCAGCAAATTTGACAATCTGGAAGACATGGATGCATTCCTAGAGACATATAAACTACCACAATTGAACCAGGAGGAAACAGAAAACCTGAACAGACCCATAACCAGTAAGGAGATTGAAACAGTCATCAAAAATCTCCCAACAAACAAGAGCCCAGGGCCAGACGGCTTCCCAGGGGAATTCTACCAAACATTTAAAGAAGAATTAAATCCCATTCTCCTGAAACTGTTCCAAAAAATAGAAATGGAAGGAAAACTTCCAAACTCATTTTATGAGGCCAGCATCACCTTGATCCCAATACCAGACCAGGATCCCATCAAAAAAAAGAGAATTACAGACAAATATCCTTGATGAACACAGATGCGAACATTCTCACCAAAATACTAGCCAATAGGATCCAATAGTTCATTAAAAGGATTATTCACCACGACCACGTGCAAGACTGGTTCAACATCCGCAAATCAATCAATGTGATACAACACATTAATAAAAGAAAGAACAAGAACCATATGATACTCTCAACAGATGCTGAAAAAGCATTTGACAAAGTACAGCATCCTTTCCTGATCAAAACTCTTCAAAGTGTAGGCATGCATAGAGGGTACATACCTCAATATCATCAAAGCCATCTATGAAAAACCCACCACGAATATCATTCTCAATGGGGGAAAAACAGAGAGCTTTTCCGCTAAGGTCAGGAACACGGCAGGGACGTCCATTATCACCACTGTTACTCAACATAATGCTAGAAGTCTTAGCCTCAGCAATCAGACAACAAAAAGAAATTAAAGGCATCCAAATCGGAAAAGAAGTAGTAAAACTCTCCCTCTTTGCAGATGATATGATACGTTATGTGGAAAATACAAGACTCCACTCCAAAACTGCTAGAACTTGTACAGGAATTCAGTAAAGTATCAGGATATAAAATCAATGCACAGAAATCAATTGCATTTCTTTACACCAACAACAAAACAGAATAAAGAGAAATTAAGGAGCCAATTCCATTTACAACTGTACCCAAAACCATAAGATACCTAGGAGTAAACCTAACCAAAGAGGCTAAAAATCTATACTCAGAAAACTATAAAGTACTCATGAAAGAAATTGAGGAAGACATAAAGAAATGGAAAAATGTTCCATGCTCATGGATTAGAAGAACAAATATTGTGAAAATGTCTATGCTACCTAAAGCAATCCACACATTTAGTGCAATCCCTATCAAAATCCCATCCATTTTTTTCAAAGAAATGGAGCAAATAATCCTAAAATTTATATGGAACCAGAAAAGACCCCGAATAGCCAAAGCAATGTTGAAAAAGAAAGCCAAAGTTGGTGGCATCACAATTCCAGACTTCAAGCTCTATTACAAAGCTGTCATCATCAAGACAGTATGATACCAGCACAAAAACAGAAACATAGATCAATGGAACAGAATATAGAACCCAGAAATAGACCCTCAACTCTATGGTCAACTAATCTTTGACAAAGCAGGAAAGAATGTCCAATGGAAAAAAGACAGTCTCTTCAACACATGGTGTTGGGAAAATTGGACAGCCACATGCAGAAAAATGAAACTGGACCATTTCCTTATACCACACACAAAAATAGACTCAATATGGATGAAGGATCTCAATTCGAGAAAGGAATCCATCAAAATCCTTAAGAACACAGGCAGCTACCTCCTCGTCCTCAGCCACAGCAACTTCTTCCTAGGATCATCACCAAAGGCAAGGGAAGCAAGGGCAAAAGTGAACTACTGGGACTTCATCAAGATCAAAAGCTTTTGCACAGCAAAGGAAACAGTCAACAAAATCAAAAGACAACTGGGAAAATGGGAGAAGATATTTGCAAACGACATATCAGATAAAGGGCTAGTATCCAAAATCTATAAAGAACTTCTCAAACTCAACACCCAAAGAACAAATAACCCAATCAAGAAATGGGCAGAGGACATGAACAGACATTTCTGCGAAGACGACAGCCAGATGGCCAACAAACACATGAAAAAGTGCTCCACATCACTCGGCATCAGGGAAATACAAATCAAAACCACAATGAGATACCACCTCAACACCAGTCAGAATGGCTAAAATTAACAAGTCAGGAAATGACAGATGCTGGCGAGGATGAGGAGAAAGGGGAACCCTCCTACAGTTTTGGTGGGAATGCAAGCTGGTGTAACCGCTCTGGAAAACAGCATGGAGGTTCCTCAAAAATTGAAAATAGAGCTACCCTATGACCCAGCAATTGCACTACTGGGTATTTACCCTAAAGATATAAATGTCGTGATCTGAAGGGGCACATGCACCTGAATGTTTATAGCAGCAATATCCACAATAGCCAAACTATGGAAAGAACCTAGATGTCCATCAACTGATGAATGGATAAAGAAGATGTGGTATACATACACACACACACACACACACACACACACACACACAATGGAATACTATGCAGCCATCAAAAGAAATGAAATCTTGCCACTTGCGAGGACATGGATGGAACTAGAGGGTATTATGCTTAGCGAAACAAGTCAATTGATGATCTCCCTGATATGATAAGTTGAGAGGCAATGTGAGGAGTTTGGGGGGTAGGAAAAGAATAAATGAAACAAGATGGGATCGGGAGACAGACAAACCCTAAGAGACTCTTAATCTCACAAAACAAACTGAGGGTTGCCGGGGGGAGCGGGGTAGGGAGAGGGTGGTGGGGTTATGGACATTGGGGAGGGCATGTGCTATGGTGAGTGCTGTGAAGTGTGTAAACTTGGCAATTCACAGACCTGTACCCCTGGGGCTAATAATACATTATATGTTAATAAAAAAATAAAAAATTATTTCAAAAAATCATAGACACCAGAATGCTACTGATTATGTGAAAACTAAATCAAATACTAAAAACACCAGCCATTATGCAAAGAAAAAAAAAGTGTAGGGTTCAGAACATACCAACTGAGACCTATGCAACTTTGGAACCTGAGCACTAAAAATGAAAATAAAAAATAGTAACAATAACTGAAACCTTAGAAAATGGATAATAAGTGGTAAAACTTAAGATTGCCCAAGAAGATGACAGATGGATTCCTCTACAGCTATTAAAAATGTATAAAAACAATAAAGTAGAAAGGTTGGTTTATGGATATTAAGATAATGCAGAGAAAAGAGGAGGTAAGCACCAGGAGCTAAAAGATGGAACTTCTTACGCTAGGAATGTCAACTTTGAGGAAAATACCCAGGTACAGATGATCACCTTAACATAGGGGAAAAAAAAAAGTTTCACTTAGGGGTGCCTGAGTGGCTCAGGTGGTTAAGCATCTGACTCTTGGTTTCAGCTCGGGTCATAATCTCAGGGTCCTGAGATCAAGCTCCATGTCACCTCAATGCTCAGCCTTGAGACTGCTGGTCCCTCTCTACTTCTCCCCTAGCATACTTGCACAGGCAAGGTCTCTGCCTCTCTCTCTCCTCCTCCCTCTGGAATAAACAAAATCTCAAGGAAAAAGAAAAGAGGTTTCACTTAAAACCTAAAAGATCTCCTGTTTACCCAACAAGCCAAGATGAGAGCCTCTTCCATTCTTACTGAAATTATAATTCTACACTCTTTATCACAGCTCATTTTACCTAGAAAATAAACTAACACAACTTTCCCATTGTCCTGACATCATTCCTCTATTTACCTTTTTTTTAAGATTTATTTATTTATTTGAGAGGGAGAGTATGCATACAAGCCATGTGTGCAAGTGGGAAAGGGGCAGAGGTAAAACTCTTCAAGCCGACTCCTTGCTGAGTGCAGAGCCTCACCTGGGACTGGATCCCACAACCCATGAGATCATAACCAGAGGAGAAATCAACAGTCGGACACTCAACCAACTGAGCCACCCAGATGCTCCCATTTACCAATCATTTATGAGTTAACTACACGGTGCCATAAAAATATGTTGTAGCCAAAGTGACTATGTTATGTATCACAATGAAACATATATTAAGTTTGTAAAAGTTGCAACCTGATTATTATGCCAATGTCTAAATCACACAAAATACTATTTGTTTATGCATAGGTAAATATGTATAAAACTATGTATTACACGGATACATATAATTTCAGAATATGGAGTTTGGGAGGAGAGGGAAATGATAAGGAGGTAACAAAACTCAATTTTATCTGTAATGTTCTATTATGAAAGCAACACTCTAAAGCAAAAATGCCAAAATGATAACATTCTATACATAAGTTCATGGATCCCTGCTCTATATATTCTTTGAAACTATTTTTTAAGTTATATAAAGATGAAGTAACACTGCAAAGGAACAATGAAATGAACAGTCTGTCAGAAAACAAATTTAGTGTCCATGAAGGTTTTTTTCAATAAGCTACAAAAATTATTTCACTTTTCTATCCATCTTTCAGCTCAACTGGAATGCTCTTCAGTAAAGCTATCTGAAATAACAGGGGTGTGAGTGGTTTAGAGGAAGCCAAGTTACTTCTACAATCCACTCCATAGTCTTATGCATACAAAATAACCTAAGTACCTTAATGTAACAGTACATTAAGCATAAAAGGCTTATTTTCAAGGGGACAGTGAATTATAAATTCTAACTTTCCCTTAAATCTTCATATACACAGCTGAAAGTAATAAAGCCAACTTTTTGTCTATCATTATTGATTGCCTGTGGTTAATTTTTTCAATAAAAATTTTACTTTAGAATGATTTTAGGTTTACGGAAGAGTTTACAAAGGCACAGAGTTCCCATATCCCCTTTCTTCTGTTCCCCTAATGTTATATCTTGCATAACCATATTACAGTTGTCAAAACTAAGAAATTAACACTAATACATCACTACTACTACCTAAACCATTGACTTTATAAAGATCTCATCAGTTTTTTCATTAATATCTATTTTTTTGTTCCAGAATCCAATCCAGGATACCACAATGCATTTGATCATCATATCTCCTTAGGCTCCTCTAGCCAACATCAGTATCTCAATCTTCCCTTGGTTTTCATGACCTTGAAATTTTTTTTCAGCCCTGGTCAGGTATTTTGTAGAGTGTCTCAGATTTGGGTTTGTCTTACTGTTTTTCTCACGCTTAGACTGGGATTATGGGCTTGGGGGGAAGAATAAATACCACAGAGATGAAGAAGATACAGGATATCAACCTAATATATCACTGATTATGTTAGCTTTGATCATTTGATTATGGTAGTACTTGCCAGCTTTCTCCACTGTAAAGTTACTATTTTCCTCTTCCATCTATTTTTTAGTCCAGCCCATTCCTGAGGGATGCTTTTGAGGGGAGGGGAGGAGAGGGGATGAAGGGTAAGGAAGTATCTACAAATATTTGAAGTAATTCTGTGAGATTTCTCCCTTCTCCCCATTTATTTATTAATTCAACCATTTATCAGCATGAACTTATATATATTTTGCTTCACTCTGGGTAATAATCAAATACTAGGCTATTTTATTGCTTAAATTGTTGCAGCTCTGGACACTGGAAGCTCTTTTTTAGATTGGCCCCTATGCTGTTTTGACATGAGCCATCATTCTGTGGGGCTTTTTGAGCACTTCCTTACTTTCTGGTACTATGAGATGCTCCAGGGCTTCATGTATTTTCCTTAGCACAGCCCCAGAATCAGTTATTTGCTTAAGGAGCCTTGCATCCTTTTATTGGAGAATAATATTTAGAAACCAAAATCCAGACACCGGGTATAGTCATTGCTACTGGTGTGTCACTGTTTCTAGACTATCTCAGTGGACAGCTGAGAAATACATGTATGTGTATTCACGCAAGTATTAATACACATATTTATAAATATATCGTTATGGATTGGTACATATTTTAAACTAAACATGAGTTCATACTGCTGTCTCCAATTCTAATTTGATACCTGGTAGTTACTTTTTATTCCCAGATTATGCTTCCCTCTATTATCTAGCATTCTCAAACTGCATCCTCTGTTCTCAGGCAATTCATTAAAGTCAAGGTCTAATATTAGTTGTACTGAAAGTAACATGTATTTCAAAATGGAGTCCTGTGATAGATCATCTTCGCTACTGAGAACAAAATTAAGAGAACTATATAAATACTTAACTTTTAACTTATTTTTTTTAACTAACATTTTATTATTTCAATATGTTATCTCTGAAAAGGCACTTTGCTTTTAAAAAGAGAGAGAGAGAAATGAAATGAGAGGTCAATGCGATGGCTTCCTATATACTATCAATATATCATTTTAAGAATTAAAAAACAGAGAAATTATGTGGCTTGACCTATAGCATACCACCAGGAAAGGACAGAGCTGGAACTTGACTGTGTTTTAATCCATTTATTCTGCTCCAATTTCCAAGGAATCTGCATTACACTCCATTTTAGGTTATAAGAAATAAGTCGGTTTATAAAACAAGAAATAAAAAATGAAAGTGACCTTCTCCTATAAGTTCAAGTCTCTATTACAGCTTTTCTTAGTTGTTTCAAGAAATAAAATATAGTTAGGTAAAGTGCAGTTAGTTCACTTCTGAAATCTATTAGTATTACAGTATGAGTTCATATTTAAAGGTAAAACCATAATTAAAGTAAACACAAATTATTCAGAGAACAAATATTTACTAAATATCCACATTATGCAGGTGGATATTACTATGTAAGATGAACAAACAAATAAGACACATTCTAGCCTTCCCAGAAGAACTCATAATTATAATCTAATGAAGCCAGTGATACAGCTAGGAATAAGAAAACTAATATAGGAAACAAGACAATTATAAGTGAAGTAGAAATATATAGGTATTCTTTATTTTTTTCCTTCTCTAAACTACTGAGAACCTTGTTCGCAAATGATTTAAGAATCTTGATTGTTTTCTGGCAGAGGTGACCACAATATTTACTAAAAAAGGAATGTTTGGTGGTTAATGAGTAAACTGTTACTTTGATAAATACATACTGCAATGCTGAAACTTAACAGAGGAATCTAAGATATCTGTAAAGAGTCTGCAAAAGTAACAATTAGACTTGAATCAACTACCCTGGATTTCAGTTCAAATTCTAGATCTTCTTAGCTGTCAACATCAGGTAAACCATGTAACCTCTCATCTATATATCGCCATATTTAAAATGGACCTATCATCTGCGCTACTTACAAGACTTGTAGGTTCAAATGAGAATGTACACAGCAAAACTACTTTGTAAATAGAAGAGTGCTACCCAAATGCAAAGTACCATTTATTTTTTTAAAAAGATAGACAAGTAGATATATACATACACATATAAACACACATACATACAGTGTAGTGTTATTATCCACCAAGACACCACGCAGATGTGGAGTAAAAAATTTACCCTTTTTAGGTATACAAATACATGTGTAAAATATATGTATTTCTTAATGATTAAATCCTATAAACTAACAGCTAGAAATTTAAGTGAGAGTACTTACCTTAACAAAATTATCAGGAAACATTCCTCTTCTCCCATTTAATTCTCCTTCTAGCCATCCTTCCTCTTGAAGTTTTTTCACATTCCTGATGATTTCACCAACTCGAATAGTTAATTCATCATCATGCACAGCATCATAGTCATACTCCACAATATAGTCAACTAAAAAAAGAAAAATAAATGTCTAAAACTTAATTCATGAAATAAAATTAACCATATTAATAAACTTAAAACTAAGAAGCCTATTTAACAAAAATATTACAAAGACATTATCAAGGTTTACTTCGATGATTTTAAATATTTGGCTACATTTGCAAATTTCTTGACTGCCTTAGTATAAAACAGTACAAATTTTCAGTAGAAGCCTCAATACAATATATAATTCATGTCATCAGTTGTTCTTATGGTCGGATGTATATATTGTTAGTGACAGATAATCTCTATACTGGTCCCTATGATCCCCATCTCTTGATATTCATGGCTTTGTGCAATTCCCTCTCCTTCACAGGGAACATGACTTATGACTGACTTTCAACAGACTATGACAAAGAAGATACAAGAAGATACACTGTATATGACTATATAACATTATAATGTCCATCTTGTTCGGAAACTCTCACACTTGCTGTCTTTGAAGATGAAGTGGCTTTGCTGTAAGCTGGCCTATCAAGAAACTGATGAAGGTCTATGAATGACAGCCAGCAAAAAACAGGGCATCAATCCAACAGCCCACAGAGAACTAAATGATGCCAACCACCTTATAACCTTGGAATAAGATCCTTCCCCAACTGATAGCCCAGATCTAGCCAACACCTTCACTGCAGCCTTGCACAGTACCCAGTTAGTCACATCCAGACTTACTAAATCAAAATAACTGTGAGATAATAAAATGTGTGTTGTTTTAAGCTGCTAAGTTTATGGCAATATTATTACTACACAAGAGAAAATGAATATACCCTGAAGTAAAGATTAGTAAGGATCTATTTTACCACCTTTAAGTACAGAATTTTAGATTATAGGACATCATATATGCATACTATTAATATTTTACAGGGCTCAATAAAAGGAAAGCAGGAACAGATCCTATTCAAGATGGCAGACTAGCCATACCTCCAATTCATCTTCTCTTTCTCCTATGATTTTTAAAGAAGAACACACACACACATGCACACACACACACACACACACACACACAGCTACAACCAAAATAAAGGGAAAAGGATTATGGGCAGACATTGTTGATTGCCAAACCAACAGCCATTCCTACACAGACTCCCCACCTCTTTCTTCCTTTCTTATTGAACCCTGACTTTGTTCAGGTATTTTGAGACCATGTACTTTTACAAATGTGACTTTCCTCATTCTGAAAGAGAGTTAAATCTTTTCTAGTCCAGACCTGGGCTTTTCAAATAATGATGTATAATCACGTCATCCTGTTGACTTGCAAAAGTCACCTTACTCAGTCTTGCTTAAAAGTGTACTCTGAGGGACACCTGGGTGGCTCAGTTGGTTAAGCAGCTGCCTTCGGCTCAGGTCATGATCCCAGCGTCCTGGGATCGAGTCCCACATCGGGCTCCTTGCTCGGCAGGGAGCCTGCTTCTCCCTCTGCCTCTGCCTGCCACTCTGTCTGCCTGTGCTCGCTCTCTCGCTCTCTCTCTGACAAATAAATAAATAAATAAAATCTTTAAAAAAAAAAAAAAAGTGTACTCTGAAAAGGCCCTAGATATCTAATGTTGCTGGTCAAAGAGGAAATGATCTAAAGACAGTTTATTTACTAAACACAATTTATTTATAATAATTTCACACACACAAACACACATGCACACATACATACATGCAGACTGGTTTTCAAATACACATGTGATGGATGGATTCGCCCAGTAAGATACGAGCAAGGTTTCAGAGAAAGTTTTATCCAATCTTAAAAACCAAACAGAAGGAAAAAATTGTCTTCCTGTAGACCTTAGATATTCCTCTGTGAGAATGTAATGCCCCAAAACTGCTACAACTATTTAAGACAAGAAAAAGATGAAAAGATTGCCTCAATCCCTTCTTAAGACAAGAAAAAGATTACAATGGAAGAGAAGAAAGATGAAAATCACCTAGATCTTTGCTAGATTCATCAAACTGCTATATTAAGCAATCCCTGAGTTACAATACCATTAGTTTTCTTGTTACAGAAGTAGTTTTTTCTTAACTTTTTAAAAAATATTTATTTATTTTTGAGAGATAGAGAAAGCACACGCATGAACAGGAGGGTCAGAGAGAGAGGGAGAGAAAATGTGAAGGAGACTCCACACTGAGCACAGAGCCCAATTTGGGGCTCAATCTCACAACCCTAAGATCAGGACCTGAGCTGAAACCAAGAGTCAGACACCTAACTGACTATACCACCCAAGGGCCCCAGTTTTTTTCTTAACTTTTAAGTAAATTTTAGATAGAATTTCTACTTATGGCTGAAAATCCCAACCTAAGAAGAAAGCCAAAAACAAAATTTTCCAGTTTATAAAAATGGATCCATAACTAATAAGGCCAGGAATAGAAAGCCCAGAGAATTTAGGAAACTGTAACAGATACCAAATTACTCTGCAGAATCCCACAGAAGCTAGAAATTTTAAAAAGGAGGGCTTATGGGAAATGCAAAACTGAAAATAGGGGAATTATCTCTACATGGAAGAGCTAACACTCACTATCAACCACAACAGTTCCAAGACAATAAAGCTAAATAGACAGGCATTTTTCTCTGACTGCCAAAAACTAAAGGGTTAATCTCTACCCCACCCACAACCCCCCCCCACACACACACACACAGTTTGTGGAAACTAGTACAGCTTCTATGGATGAGTGTTGGTTTCTTAGAGAAATGACTACTGATTTCCAGAATTTAGAGGTTTCCATACCAATGTGCAGCTCCCCGCCTGTTAAGTGTAAAATAAAACACTAGGTCCTTACCTACATAGTGTCCCCAGCTTATTATTCATTCATAAATATGAATAGACTATCATGAAAAAACCATAATAAAATGAAAAATTACTCCTGGATGAAACATATACCCACCCCCCCCCCTTTTACCCTCCAAAACAAATGAGTCCTAAAGCCATTTAGGTATAGAAGAGCACAGTGGGAGAAAGGGGGAAAAAGTTGGAGGGGGGGGGGTGGTAAGGAAGAGTCTGAAGTGAGAAGTTAAAGACCAAGAAGAGTAAAAGAGGTATCCAAAATTGGGATGGGGGTAAAAGCAGGAGTCCAGCTATCAGAGTCAGAGCACATCCACATATGGGGGTTTCCCTAGTACATCCTATCAGCACTCTAACGCAAGGTGAGGAGGGCATCCATGTATGGGCAACCTGACATGGTTTATCAGACTCCAAGCACAGTGGAGAGGGCATCCAAGCTGAGGGGTAGCTTGTTAAGGAATATCAAAGGCCAAATGTGTTGGGAGTGGGTGGCAGATTTCCATGAAGTTATGGAAGGGTAAAGGCAACTTAAAATGAGGACTAATAGCTCAAGGAGAGGGTAAAGAGTAACAGCAGAGATGGAAGACTAGCTACATCCAGGGGATTGATCAAATAAGTAAAAATACTAAGGATAATGGAAGCCAAATTTCACTGTGTCAGAGAAGAGAGTTGCACACATAAAGGAGAAAAAGCTAGATTCAATAATGTGATACTAAATGAGAAGTATCACCATGAACTAACAGTTTTCAATACACAGATATACACACACACACCAGCTGTCCACTGAAAGGGCCTGAAACTAGCAACAGTCTAATGGCAATGAGCAAACCTAATGCTGAGATCTTAAAAACACCACTTTCTACTAAAAAGAACTAGGAATCCCTTGGAAGATAGGCAATTCCACCACTAAAAGAGGAAAAGTACAAGATAAGCCTGGGACACAATACTGTGCCACAAAGCAAGGAAGTTAAAAAAAAGATAAGGTGATGCCAAAGGACAGAAAGAAGTGATACAAAAAGGCTCCTACTGTCCAAATCAGGACAATTTGAGCATCAGAATGAACAATGAGAGTAACAGAATATATATCTCACTGAATAACGTAAGAAATCATGACTCCATGCATGTATAAATAAATGTTAATTTTCTAATTCTATGGTTGGATTGTGATTAAGCAGAAGATCCTGACTTGTAGAAAATACACACTAAAATATTCAGGAGTGAGGTGCCGCCTGGGTGGCTCAGTAGGTTAAGCCTCTGCCTTTGGCTTAGGTCATGATCTCAGGGTCCTGGGATCGAGCACCGCATTGGGCTCTCTATTCAGCAGAGAGCCTGCTTCCCCCTCTCTCTCCGCCTGCCTCTCTGCCTACTTGTGATCTCTCTCTCTGTGTCAAATAAATTTGAAAAATCTTTAAAAATAAATGAATTAACAAATGAATGCATAAATAAATAAATAAATGAAATAAATATTCAGGACAAAGATTATCAGTCAGGAAAAATGTCTTTGTATTGTACTTCTGTACTTATTTCTACAATTTACTACTTCAAAATAAGAATTGTAAATATGTACTAATTTGTATTCTCAAGAGATACAATAAAGTTCATAAAATCAGAACAGAATGCTATGGAAAAAAAAAAGAGAGAGAGAGAAAATAAAAAGGGTTGAGAAACCTGTATTTTCCAGGGTGCCTAGGTGGCTCAGTCAGTTAAGCATCTGCCTTCCCCTTGGGTTATGATCCCAGGGTCCTGGGATGCAGCCCTGCATCAGGCTCTCCCTGCTCAGCAGGGGCCTTCTTCTCCCCTCCCTCTGCTGCTCCCCCTGCTTATACTCTCTCTCTTCCCACCCGATCAAGTAAATAAATAAATAAAATCTTTTTTAAAAATCTGTCTCTTCCAACACGTCTCATTAACTTTTTTTTTTTCTTTTGGAGAAGTAGACAAATCCAAGAAATTTTTCCAGAAAAAGTAAGGCAAAAAGACATAAAGGAAATATAAAAGAGAGATGATCAATCCAGACAACTCAACATCCAATTAAAAGTTCTAGAAAAAAGAGAGAGAGAAAACAGAGAATTGACAATTAAATAACACAAGAAAATACTCCAAAGCTAAATGAAACTCTTCAAATGCAAAGAGGTCTATGAAAATCTATGAAAGAGGTCTATGAGAAGTATTATAACAAAAAAGTAAGTACTCACATCTAGATGAAATTTAACAAAGATAAATACTTCCCTAAAAGCTCTCTGAAAAGAAACAGAATTCATCAACAATAGAGAGAATCATCAAAAGACTTCTCATCTAGGACACCAGATTCTACTGGAGAAATAAAAAGGCAAGGCCACTTAAAGGAAAATGAATTCCACACTCAGCCAAATCAGCAGGCTAGTATAGGATGTAACATTTTCACACAGGCAAGGAAAAGGAAATTAACTCCTACATATGACCTTACATGTTAGCCAGTAAAATAAAAAATATGAAACTAAAGAGAAGAAAACATGAAATGCAAGAAATAGTGGAGCCAATCTCAAAGAGTAAGTAAAGTGCTAAAATGGCAACTGTGCAACAAATCTAAGGAACAGTCTAGAGTAAGCAGGAGACAAAAAGTTCTAGAAAGTATTTGGGGGCAAGGAGGAATGAAGTATAGACTGTTCTTTAATTAACTTTAGATTTTTTTTTAACTTTAGATTTTTAAAAGCTGATAATGCATGTGGTAATCACTAACATAATAAGAGTATAAAATGCCAAACAAAAAATACTGGACTTGCAGTTTCAGCTCCAATATGTGAAAAAATTAGAAGCTGTCACTCCCATCCCTACAAGAAAAAAGCTAAACTGAAAGTCACTGACTTTCCCTGGACCCATCAGAAAAATGAAGATACAAGGCAAACTGCCAGCTCAAGATACAGACAGACATATCCAGGGTGTCAAAGCTAAGAACTACTAAATCACCTCAAATACAAACAAGTGGAACCATTCCCAGGGCTGTCGTAACAATCACAAACTAGGTGACTTAAAACAGGAAAACTTTATTCTTTTACTCTATAATTCTGAAGGCCAGAGTAAAAAATCAAAGTATCAGCAGGAATGGGTCCTCCTAAAGGCTCAGAGAAAGAATTGCTTCACATTCTGCCTTGGCTTCTGGAGGCTGCCAGAAATCTCTGGCATTCCTTAGTTTGCATAATTCCAACCTCTGCCTCCATCTGCACATGACCTTGCCCTTCTGTGTGTCTCAAATCTCCCTCCCCTTACTCTTTTTTTTTTTTAAGATTTTATTTATTTGTCAGAGAGAGAGAAGCATGGAGAGCTGGAGGCAGAACAGGCAGAGGGAGAAGCAGGCTCCCTGCTGAGCAAGAAGCCCAATGTGGGACTGGATCCCAGAGCTCCCAGATCATGACCTGAGCGGAAGGCAGAGGAGCCACCCAGGAATCCCTTTCCCCTTAACTCTCAGTAAGAACACCGCTCACTGGATTTGTGGTCAGTCCTAAATCCAGGACGGTATTATCTCTTAAGATGCTTGGTTACATATGCAAAGACTTCATTTCCAAACAGCACCAAATTCATCTATGCCAAGGCTTAGAACTTGAACATATCATTTCCGTAGCACAAAGTTAATCCACTGCAAACACCTAAATGGTACTTTTGATGAACTGCTAGAGGCTGAATGTGGAATAGCATCACAGTAGGAAACTTCTGGGAACCAGTCTCAGGAGAGTTACCCATTGTTATGGTTTTATTTCCAGGAACCCCACCAGATTCTCAGAGTTAAGAACCCATAAAAATCTCCTCGTGCTTCTCACAAGGAGAAGGTTAAAGAGGTCGCCCTAAAGTAATGAGAAACCAGAGCATTCACCATAACAAAGACTTAACCTCCACAGGAAAGACTTTACCAGGCCATATCCCATATGCGGTTAGGTATGGGATTCTCTGATTCCAGTCCCCACTTCCCCTTCTCTCAGACTAGTCAAGGTTACAGTCCCACAACACAAACCCACTAAAAGTTTGAGATTTAATTATAAGATTATAGGAGGCTTCCGTTCTCCTACACCTTTCCACCACACAAGTGAGGTTCTAGTATAATAAAAGCTAATCACTGCTGAAAAAGTTGGTATAGATTCCATCTGAGGAGGAGTTCTTAGGAAAACCCAAAGGCAGCCAGGAAGACAAAAAAGGACTCTAAAGAAATGTGAAGGCTCTGGCACCTATACTTAGAGCAAATATTAAACACAATACAACTCTTGGACAGACGAATATAAAATCTCACACTCAATATCTGTTTATCTGAGTTCCTATTCCCTAATATATAACGTCCAACTTTCAACAAAAAATTATACATCATGCTTTTATTTTTTATTTTTTTAGAGTTTAAGCGATATTTACTAATTTTTTACAAACTCCTATAAAGACAGATTATTCTTGACCCCAGAATGTTCCTTCATACCCCCTTTTTTTTTATTTCTTTTCAGCATAACAGTATTCATTGTTTTTGTACCACACCCAGTGCTCCACACAATGTGCCCTCCCCAATATCCATCACCTGGCTCCCCCAACCTCCCACCCCCTGCCCCTTCAAAACCCCTCAGGTTGTTTTTCAGAATCCATTACATCATGCTTTTAAAAGGGAAGGAAAAACACAAAGACAAAGCAAGCATCAGACACAGACTCAAATACAATACATATTTTGGAATCCGGGAATTTAAAATAATTATGATTAATATGTTAAGGGCGGTAATGGGGAAAAAAAGACAACAACAAGAGCAGATGGGTAAGGTAAGCAGACAGAAGGAAACTCTAAAATCAAAAGGGGGTGAAAGAAATAAGAAATACTAACCAAATAAAGTTATATATAATGAAATAAAGGATGCCTGGGTGGCAGGTCACTGCCCGAGTAAATGATGGGTCAATGCTGAAAGTGGGCACCACAGCAAAGGTGGTATCTCAGGGGGATCCTCAATGGCAGCACCTCAGAAGGAGGTTCCAGGCATGGTAGGATGCACTGGCAGCAGCCACTGAGATGTTGGCCAGTTGGCTGGTGACCTAAACTGAAGGGACAAGTGGCATGCTCAGCATGCACAGCCCTGAGGCCTTGCCTCAGTTTTCTAAACTTCGGGCTCCCTTCCGCCAGACCCTAATGCCCAGAATCAACAACTTTTCAACCCTCTCCTCCCTCATCTCCTGGAGCTCCATGTGGGGCAATAAACAGAAACTTCCAGCACTGATATGGCCCTGACGGGTAACAACAAGGCCCCTGGTGACCAGGAGGAAGAAACTGTGGCAGGAAAAGGGGGAAGGGACTGGGCAAAGGGGTGCGAGCTCTCTGCACCTATCCCCACCTCCTCTCTCTGCCATGGCCCATTCTGTGGAAGCAGCTCTCTTAAGAACCAGGGCCTTGGAGGTGTCCTGGTAATTCCTAGTGAAAGTAGCCAGCACCACCATCTGGGCCTTAAAGAAAGTGGTCAGCTTTACCCGGGAGTCAATATGCACAGCACACTGGCAGAAATGCTCCCAGGGCTTCTGAGAGTTCCACAGCAGGGACAATAAACAAAGGAGCAATCTTTACACCTGCTCAAAGATGACATTCAAATAAACAAGAGCTTTTCTGTCAGAAGTTGCATTATGTTGCATATACTGTTTGATTTCGTGGATGGCTTCAGACTTAAGACCAACAAAATTAAAAGAACAACACTGAATGAACTAACTGAGTATGCTTCAACTCATTGTGGGGTAATTTGTCAAATCAGTATATTGTGATAAATCAAAAATGATCAGTGCTGGCATATTCCATACTCCTCCTCCAAGTAATAATCTAGATCTTGATCCAGAAAGGGATGAATTTGAGGCCTCTTGGCTTCACATACAATTGGTGTCAGAGTTCTTAAGATATTTGGAGAGTTCTGGTTTGGAGAGCATTGGAAAGTGATGTATGGGCCAGAAATTTGTAAGATAGTTTCTGACCTTTTTTTTTTTTTTTAAGATTTTATTTATTTATTTGATAGAGACAGTAGGAAAGGGAACAGAAGCAGAGGGAGTGGGAGAGGGAGAAGCAGGCCTCCCGCCGAGCAGGAAGCCCAGTGAAGGGCTCCATCCTGGGACCCTGGGACCATGACCTGACCCAAAGGCAGACGCTCAACGACTCAACGCTCAACGACTGAGCCACCCAGGTGCACCAGTTTCTAACCTTTTCAACAGTGAAGGTATCTAGGAGAACATGAACACCTGAAGACTGTTCTGCACTGAATTTATAGGAAATTTCTTGGATTAAGACATTCATTAAAAAACAAATTACCGACACTTTCCTCATGCTTATATATGAAACATTTCCAAGGGGTTGCTGAACTCCTTGAAATATTAGTAAGTTTTATCAATGGCTCTATGCCATATCACTGAAAGCAGAACATAAATAATTTCTAATGAAGGCTTATGCATACTGCAAAAGGATTGGCTTTGTCTCATGCTCAGCTAGTCTACTGTGTTGAATAGCTTCTAGAGAAAGATACAACACCAACATAACCAGTGATCACAGGACTGCTCAAATTTTGGCCAAAAACATGCAGTCTGAAAGAGGTGATGCTTGCAGAAGGAAGTGAGAAATCTCAGATGTTACTGAATCACACAATTCCAAAGAACTTTTTAAGGAGAAATCCAGGTGTATATCCAGTTCTCGATTTTAGCTTGGAGAAAGGGTACTGTACACTTCTGGAATAATGAATATATCCTTAATTTGAGGAGAATATTAATAAAATCAATAAAAACAATTATATTTGGCAGTTTATAAAAAAAGGAAGATAACAAAGAATTTCTAAAATTAATATCAGACACCAAACAACACACTGGGAAGCTCAGATAATACAAAGCAGGAAAATGTGAGAAAAGTCTACACCTAAGCATACCCTTCTCACAATGCAGAAAACCAAACACAGAAATTCTTGAAAGAAGCCATAAGGGAAAAAACCACCTTACATATAGAAGAACAAGCATAAGAATTACAGCACACCTCTCTTCAGAACACTTAAGAGAGGGGAGTAAACTATTCAAAGTACTGAAAGAAAAAAACTACCAACTTAGAATTCTAAGAGAGGGAAGTTTACAAAGATAACAGGTCAACCTTAAGAAATAAGAAAAATCTCAAATAAATAATCTAACCTTATATCTAAAGGAACTAGAAAAAACACATACAAAGCTCAAAGTTAAAAGGAGAAAGAAAATAATAAAAATCACAGCAGAAATAAATGGTAGAGATTTTTAAAAAATAGAAATGATCAATAAAGGGGCGCCTGGGTGGCTCAGTGGGTTAAGCTGCTGCCTTCGGCTCAGGTCATGATCTCAGAGTCCTGGGATCGAGCCCCGCATTGGGCTCTCTGCTCAGCAGGGAGCCTGCTTCCCTCTCTCTCTCTGCCTGCCTCTCTGTCTACTGTGATCTCTCTCTGTCAAATAAATAAATAAAATCTTTAAAAAAAAAAAAAAAAAGAAATGATCAATAAAACCAAGAGCTGCTTTTTGAAAAGATAAATTAAATTGATAAACCTTTAATCAGATTCATCAAGGAAAAAAGAACTTAAATAAAACTAGAAATAAAAGAAGTAACAACTAAGACCACAGAAAAACAAAGGATTATTAAAATACTACTATGGAAAATTATATGCCAACAAATTGGCAAAACTAAAAGATATGGATAAATTCCTAGAAACACAAAATCTTCCAAAACTGAATCAGGAGGAAATAGAAAATCTGAATGGACTGATGACCAGTAATTAAATTAAACAAACAAAAGGCCAGGACCAGATGCCTTCCCAGTTGAATTCTACCAAACACTTATAGTACCTTTTCTTCTCAAAGTATTCCAAAAAACAGAGGAAGGAAAGAGTCCAAATTTTATTCTACAAGGCCAGCATGACCCTAATACTTGAACCAGTAACATACAAAAAAAGAAAACTACAGACCAATCATCTCTGATGGACAGAGATGCAGATAACCTCAACAAAATATTAGCAAACTGCATTCAAAAATACATTAAAAGAATCGTTCACTGCTATCAAATAGAATCTTATTCCAGAGATGCAAGCATGATTCATATCCACAAATCAACATGATATATCACATTAACAAAATAAAGGATAACACCCATATGATCAACTTAATAGATGCAGAAAAAGCATCTGATAAAATTCAACATCCATACATGATAAAAACTCTCATCAAAGTGGACTTAGAGGGAACACACTTCAACATAATCAGGGCCATATGTAATGAACCTATAGCTAATGTCATACTCATTGGTGAAAAACTGAAGATTTTTCTTTAAGATTAGGAACCCCCCCCCAAAAAAGGACCAAGAACAAGACAAGGATGGCTACTCTTGCCATTTTTATTCAAAACAGTACTAGAAATCCTAGCCACAGCAAACAAACAAGAAAAAGTAATAAATGGTATCTAAATTGGTAAGAAAGAAGTAAAACTGTCACTATTTCCAAATGACACGGCCCTGTATTTAGAAAAGCCTATAGATTCTACCAGAAGATGTGAGAATAAATGAAGTCAGTAAAGTTGCAGAATACAAAATGAACACCCAGAAATTGGTTGTATTTCTGTACACTAATAACAAAATAACAGAATAAAATAGCTAGGAATAAACTTAACCAAGGAGTTAAAAAACCTATACTGTGACAATTATAAGACACTAAAGAAAGAAAATGAAGACACAAATGGAAAGTTATACCATGCTCACAGGATAAAATAATATTGTTAAAATGTCCATATTACTCAAAGCAACTTATAAATTCAATGCAATCCCTATCAAAATACTAAAAGTATTTTTCACAGAACTAGAACAAATAATCCCAGCACCCTGTATGAAACCACAAAAGACATTGAATAGCCAAAACAATCTTGACAAAGAAAAGCAAAGCTGGAGGTATGACAATCCCAGATTTCAAGATATACTACAAAATCATAATAATCAAAACAGTGTTATTCACACAAAAACAGACATTCAGGGCGCCTGGGTGGCTCAGTGGTTTAAGCCTCTGCCTTCGGCTCAGGTCATGATCTCAGGGTCCTGGGATCGAGTCCCGCATCCAGCTCTCTGCTCAGCAGGGAGCCTGCTTCCCCCCTCCCATCTCTCTCTGCCTGCCTCTCTGCCTACGTGTGTCTCTCTCTCTGTCAAAAAAATAAATAAAATCTTAAAAAAAAAAAACATTCAGATCAATGAAACAGGATTGAGAACCTAGAAATAAACCACACTTATATGACGAATTAATCTAAAACAAAGGAAGAATGTACAATGTGGAAAAGACAGTTTCTTCAATAAATAGTGTTGGGAAAACTGGACTGCTACATGCAAAAGAATAAAACTGTCGGACCACTTTATTACACCAAGTAGAAAAATAACTCAAAATGGATTAAACACCTAAATGTGAGACCTGAAACCATAATATTCCTTTAAAAAAAAAAAAAAGGCTGTAGTCTTTGACAATGGCCTTAACAACATATTTATGGATATGTCTACTCAGGTAAGGGAAATAAAAACAAAAATAAACTATGCGGATTACACTAAAATAAAAAGCTTTGGCACAGCAAAGGAAACCATCAAAAAATGATATAGTTTAGAAAAACACAATGAAATTTCAAATGATTAAAGAGTTTATATTATATTATATATAATATGTTGTGTGTGTGTGTGTGTATATATATATATATATATTTATAGTTAGAGACCAAACTAAATGTAAAGTACAAACCAAATCTGTAAAATACATCTATTTTTTAGGACCTGAAATATATCAAAATAACTTTACTCTGTAGAAATTTACAGGTCTTTTCCTCCTCCTTCATTCTGTGTTTTCTAAACTGCCTAAAATGATCAGTTTAACAATCAAAGATGATACTAATGTTGGTAATTCATAATATGCTGTATTTACAGAATGTTAGTGTGGAAGAACCCTAATTATGCAAGTGCTCCTTATGGTAATGTCACTCTTTTCCAGCTAGGGGTCATTCGAAGGCAATACAAGAGGGTATCTGATATTATGCCCCACAGTATACATCAAAACCTTTCACCCAGAAGTAGAGCTAGTTAGAGCCAAACTGGGATATGTTTCAAACCTGAAGGGATCATTAAAAAACCGTAAATCCCAACCACCCTACTCTAATATAATTCTCCTACAATTTAGTTACCAAGACTAAACTCAATACATAAAGGTTAATCCCAATCTTCCAACATCACTTCACTGTCTTAGAAACCACAAGTTCTACAGTATACAATCATATGGAACAAGAAATGTTCCTGACTTACAAATGCACTGTTTTTCAAGTTCTCATCTATTTACTCAATCTGATAGTGCAATCTGATCTTAGCCATCTACTTAATTATAACACCTATATTTGGATATGAGAATTGTTAAATTTCTTTAATGATATTCTTACATATAAAATGTATATACATATACACTATACATATATATATGTATACATAAACAAGGTTTTTCAAAAATATTATAATAGTGAGTCATGAAGTGTGGCCAAAAAAATCAGCAAAACAATGAACTGCTCTTTAAATTATGCTGCATAACTCTAAATTATTTGTGCCATCCTGTAGGAGAATTATACTGAATTGACTTTCAAATATTTTATCCACTTTAACAAAATCTCTACTCAAAAGTTAACTTTCATTTCAACAGTTCATGTCTCAGTGAAATCTACTTATTCCTTAAAAATTAGTTTGTTGTAAAAGCTATCTTATACATAGCTCAAGTAGCATTCTATTTTTAATTTTTTTCAGATAAACTACAACCAAAAACACTAACTTCTCATTTATTAGAGCTAAATGAACCAGATCTTCGTAAAGTCAGTAAACTTCAAAATAAATTCATCCTAGATTTTGGGGGATATTTTTGACAATATAAAAATAGCCATTCTAACACCAAAGACTTAAGTTGGGATTATTTAACTAACCAATAAACAACAGTAGCACTCATATAGTTAGCTCACCCTACAATCCACCTCTAAAACATCTCAAAAGATTAAATACTTCAAAGAAGCCTATCAGGATGAGCAATGAAAAATAAACTAGAGCCACATGAGATTACAGAATACACAAAGAGATTTGTCAATTCAACACTCTAGAATGGGATACTGCAGAGTTGGGGTCAGATTCACAGGCTCATAGACATGTGACAACCTATGAAACTGGGCTGGTTTTTGGTTAGGCTATTAATTTCCAACCCTTAAAACACTCAATTAAATGGATACATTTCTATTAAAAAAAAAAACCACAAACTAAAAATAAAATCAACAGCCATAATCCAGGAATAAAATCAGAAAATGGCCTAAAAATAGCCTCAAAAACAGTTCCCAAAAAAACAGATGATTTGTTTTAAAGGTTAATTCTTTCAAAACTACCATAAAACATAAAATAAGCACAGAAAGCTTCACGATCTTAAAATAATCATTATTTAAAAACAATTTAAGTGATTAAGACCAAAAGTGCTTCCACAAATACACTGTCTAAAACACATAAGGTTCTAAATAAAATGCCAATAAAGGGAATGCAAATACAAAATAACCCACAGAATAAACAGGGGATAGAGGTTTAATCTTGGAAAATCTGGGGAAACTGGCTGGCTCAGTCAGTAGAGCATGCAATTCTTGATCTTGGGGTCATGAGTTCAAGCTCCACATTGCATGTAAAGCTTACTTTGAAAAAATAATAAATAAATCTTGGAAAATCTAATTTATCATATAAACTGAAAAAATAAGAAAACTACATGATCCAAAGATTCTAAGTAGCATTCAATAAACTTGAGCATTAGCGTATTTTGTGTGAACTCAATCCCTTTTGTCCCAAAAAGCTCCTAACATGCGGTCTTAACCTCAAGCTTTGCCCCAGAAAACATAAGCTTTGGGGCCAAATCAGCAATTCAATTCTTCTCAGGATAACCAAATTTATAACATGTACATTCATACCTAATTTACATTAAGGCAGCAGTTCTCAACCAGGATAATTTTGTCCCCACAGGGGACACGTGGCAACGTCTGGAGACATTTTTGTCAGGGAATGCTATTGGCATCTAGTGGGAAGGGGCCAGGATGCTGCTAAGCATCCATCAATGCATAGGACAGTCCCGCACAACAAATTAATTTCTGGCCCAAAACTGCTAAGGTTGAAAAATTTTATATAAGGGGAAAAATGCCACATACCAATTTTCATCTCATACCATATCTCATAAATTCTAGTTGAGTGAAAAAGAACTTTTCTCAGGGCACCTGGCTAGCTCAATCAGAAGAGAGTGCAACTCTTGATGTCAGGGTTGTAGGTTAAAGCCCCTCACTGGGTACAGAGATTACTATAAAATTCAGCTTAAATTTTTTTTTTTTTTTAAAAACCCTCTTCTTGGCAAAAATGAACTATTGGGATTTCATCAAGATCAAAAGCTTTTGCACAGCAAAGGAAACAGTTAACAAAACCAAAAGACAACGGACAGAATGGGAGAAGATATTTGCAAACGACATATCAGATAAAGGGCTAGTGTCCAAAATCTATAAAGAACTTAACAAACTCAACACCCAAAGAACAAATAACCCAATCAAGAAATGGGCAGAGGACATGAACAGACATTTCTGCAAAGAAGACATCCAGATGGCCAACAGACACATGAAAAAGTGCTCCACATCACTCGGCATCAGGGAAATACAAATCAAAACCACAATGAGGTATCACCTCACACCAGTCAGAATGGCTAAAATTAACAAGTCAGGAAATGACAGATGCTGGCGAGGAT
>PISX010022725.1:0-31136 GCA_004024625.1 Mellivora capensis
ATGAGGAAGTGGAGATGCAACATGGGGGACTAGGGGGGCAGAAAAAGAAGAAACAAGATGGGATTGGGAGGGAGACAAACCATAAGTGACTCTTAATCTCACAAAACAAACTGAGGGTTGCTGGGGGGAGGGGGTCAGGAAAGGTGGGTGGGGTAATGGACATTGGGGAGGGTATGTGCTATGGTTAGTGCTGTGAAGTTGTGTAAACCTGGCGATTCACAGACATGTACCCCTGGGGATAAAAAATTGTTTATAAAAAAATAAAAATTAAAAAAAAAAAGTTCAAACAACAACAACAACAACAACAACAAAAGTACACACTTAGATTATGAAGACCCTGAAGGAAATAATTAGCACCACTAACTTGTCTTCTTTTCCATTGCAATATGGTCACTTTTTATACATGTTTCTAATCCCAATCATTTAAATGATTTTCAGGGCAGGAACAGCATGTTATTAGTTTCTGTACTAAGTGTCTGGTTCAATGCTTGACACATGGTGGCACTAAAAAAAATGTTTATGGAATAAATTACTGGATGTATGGGAATGTATAAAAATCATAAGCATGGGGTGAATTCTAAGAAAATTTCTTCCATGTTCTAATTTCTGGCATGAAAAATGAGTGAATGAAGAGAAGTTTCTTGGATTCTTCCTTGAGAACTGACCATGACCTAAGCTATTTCTTGCAGACAAAATAGAAGTAAAGAATGTCTAAATTTTGTAAAGTGCACATTTAGCTAAGAATGGGGGGTACCAAGAGCTCAAGACTTCAAGATGCAGCATTCAAGAGAAACTCGTTTGACAGCAATGAGCAGATCCAGAGGACAAAAACAAAAGTGCTAGGCACAGAGCTGACCACATACAGATAAACAGGAGAAGTTCAGGAGCTTAAAAAGGTCAGATTCCCACTGAGGTCAACCATTCACACACAGCCTGGCAACAGGTACTCTGAGAGGCCATATGAGATCAGACAGAAATGTGAAAACTGACCATTATCAACTCATAGTAAAATAGGCATCTATCTACACAAGTGCCTTTCGGTGCCCTTCGTATCAAGACACACATAGAAAATGACAACGAAAGTATCAGCACACCTGTAATGCATAACCAGAAATGGTTGGAAGCTCTGTTCTACTCAGTTACTCCATGTGGTTTGATTCTCCGGAGTCCTGTCTACAGCAATACCACCCCAAACATGCCTGATCTCATCTGATTCTTTGGAGTCCTGCATGTATTATCCAAGGTAAGCCGCCAAGTTTAGGGAAAATAATTTGTTTGAACATGTATTTCTCTGAAGTACTATTTGTGGAAGAAATTGTATAAATATGATTAATGATGACAGAAGAAATTCTAATCACTATTAAATGCAACCATCCGTTTAAAATATGGAGTGTGGCTTGATAGATACTGGAATAAGCCTACATGGATTGAGCTTTTACCCATGATTTTCTGTTAATCTCTAAGCTTATCACAATCATCAGTTTGTATTTATTAAACTTTCATGGTATGCAAGTTCTATCCTTGGGATTAACTGAGAACACACTGAGAAAGCCACAGCCCCACTGTCTGAGTACTTTCTAAATGATGCATACACAATCAAGTAGAAAAAAAAATCACTCCTTTTTAATTAGAAATATTATACTATGATAACTGAAGCCATCTTACAAGTCTTAACATTTGATATGAAATATTCAGTCATTTGGTTAATCCTTTTCCAATATAAATACATTCTAACATTTATTGAGTCCTTTAAATATGTAAACCAGAATGCTAAGAGAATTGTCAAGAGTATTTCTATGAGTTAAATTGATACCCTCATTCTGCAACTAAAGGTAATAAAATCTCCCAAAATCACATAGCCAGGAAGTGGCAGAGCCTGGACACAAATTCATATTTCTCTAGTTCCAACGACCATGTTTTTTTCTAGGCCATACTGAATTTTCTCTTCCAGTAAATTAAATTTTTAATTTGATTAATTCAGGTAACACCCAACAGATGGTGGGGGCTAGCTAACTTGGGTACAAAGATGAAAAAAGATATGGACCCTGTCAGTTTTCATGGAGTCTGAACCTTGTATAATTGGAGGGCCTCCTTAAGAGAAAAGCAATAGATAAAGAAATGGCATTCATCTTAAAGGGTAACTTTTGATGGAGATATATAAAATGTATGATGGCAAGTTAGGAGAAGGAAGCCCTTGGAGGAGTCCAGAGGGTTTCACACAAAAGCTGATCATGAAGACTGACTGCGGCTTGGTGAGATGTAGAATGGTAGGAGGCCATTCTGGCAGAGGAAGCAACATACCAAGCCTTAAGAGATGTGACAGAGACAGAGGCATTGCTAGAGGACTACAGGTAATTCACTGTATGAGGCTGAAAATGTGTATCTGAAAAAGGTGGTGGACCAATGAAAAACCAGACCAAGCAAGGATGCAGCAGAGGCTAGATAAGGGGAAGATGATACTGTATTAGGAGTTTACATATGGTCTTTTAGGCATTGAGTGTTTAGATGTATTATTTTAGGAATCCTGGTGTGATCAAATGTTTTTGACCAAGGCATCACATTTTTATTTTAAGGTTTTCTGTTAGTCTTGTCAAAGATGGAAAAGAGTGGGATAGGCTGGAGCAAAAGTGATAGGAGAGGAATGATGACTGACTCAAGGATAGAAAAGAGAACTGAAAAAAGTTTCATATAAAAACAGCAGAAAAAAAGGAGACTATCAACAATAATCTAAGTGCCCGCCCTAATGAATGAAGTATAGATAATGTATTAATCATATATTCAAAGCTAAATAAATGGGCATTTTTAAAAGAGAAAAATAACATAAATATAAAATGTGGTTTTTGTGTAAGTTACCATGCAAATTCACAGGGATTTAAAAGGAAATACCAAGAAAAGAAAGAAAGAAAGAAAGAAAGAAAGAAAGAAAGAAAGAAAGAAAGAAGAGAAAGAAAGAAGAGAAAGTTCAGAAGAGAATAAATATAATTTTGGGGGGTTAATTAGCTAAGCAGGTAAGGGAGAGAATGGATCTAGGCTGAATCTCACATTTCTGTCTTGGGTGGATACCTGGATGCCAGAGCCATAGTAGAGGAAAAGAGATTTGGGGGGAAAGAAGATATAATCAGTCCCGACTGCTAAATATGAGGACCTGGAGGACATCCAGATACAGAAGTCTAGTTGGATATGTGATTCCAGAGATCAAGGAAAAGATTTGGCCTGGAGGTTTAGATTTGGTAACATCAGCCTGCCTTTGGTATTTGAAAGAGCATGAATGCCCATGCCAGGCAGACTCTTGTCTGTGGAGTGTGAACAGAAGAAGGGTAGAGGGTAGAGCCTTAGGAGAAATACGTATTGGAGGATGGGCGGCAAAGAAGTCTGCAGAAGAGTCAAGGAAGAGAACACTTTCCAAAGGCTAAAATATTCTACTCTTAAATATTCTCTGAGTTTGTTAGTATTTTGGAATAATCACAACCAAAATTTCAAATTTCACCTTGAGAATTTCTACTTTTATTATTATTATAAGCTTACTTCATTTGTTCCAAATGTGTTTAGACCCATTTACTTCCTTGTCTACAGTTATTTTGTGGTTCTTAATATTGGTTGCTCATTAGAATCATGGGGAGAACTTAAATAATAAATAATAAAAACAGTGCTTTACAGCAAAGATTCTGATTTCTTGACTCTGGGTAGGCGCCAGGACATACCTCTTTGGAGCATTTTAATGTGCATCTAGTGTTGATAAACTTAGGTGATTATATACAATCTCAGGACTTTGAGGGACAACGATAAACTAAGAATTTATAACCTCATCCCTCCATCCTGACCTCTTCTCTGAGCTCAAATATATATTTGCTGCTTGATATTTTCACTTTTAAAAGAAGTTTCAAAATGACATGTTCAAATTAGCATTCATGGTTTTCCCTCAAATCTGTTGCTCCCCCAGTGCTCCCATCTCAATAAATAGTATCATTTGCCCACTAAAGCCCTGAACCCAAAAGTCATACTTAATCTCCCTTTCCCCCCTCACATTCCATTTCTAATCCATGAACAAGTCTGACTGCCTTACCTTCCAAATATTTCCTGAATGCATCTACTCCTCACCATCTCAAACATTATAGCTCAATTCCAAGCCATCATTAGTCCTTGTCTAGATGACCGCATGAGTTTCTAAATGGTCTTCTTGCAACCACTCTTATTCCCTTAAAGTCAGTTACACTTATTGCTGCTAAAGTATGGTGATTCTAGTTATGACTCAGTTTGAAAACCACTGGCTACAAATAAGAGATTCAAGGTGTCAGTAGAAGAAGGTCATCTTCATGCACTCAGGGATTGAGGGCTTCCCTTTGCCTAAACTTGACACTTCTTCCAGCCTGCTTCATCTCATGGTGCCTTCAAAGTTAGCCTCATAGCCTGATATACAACCCATTCCCCATCTCCCAATTCCAAACTGCCAGCTGTTCACTCATACTGGGACCTGCCTCTGATACTCTTAAAGCCCTGAAATAGGACTTGAAATTTCTATTCACCTATTCACCTATTCATCTCATCTAAAAAATACTTTCACAGACATCTTGAACAATGTTTGACCAAATATCTAGGTATTTGTGGCCTATCCAAGTTGACACATAAAATTAACCATCGCAAAAGGCAAGTGTCATTTGGAAGAGGTAACCAATCTATCAACCAAATATGTGTGTTTCTATAGAAATTATATTGCTCCCATCCCAGTCAGTACGTGCTCTTCATGTACTTTTTCGTATTACTTTTAATTTCCCTCTGAGATGCTCTTAAAAGCTTTATAAAGAGCCTTAATAAGAGGAATTTGTGGTTCCCAAGTGAATAACTGAGTAGACAATTCAAAGCTGAACTGAAAATTCCATTCTAGAAATTGCCTTTTTAGTTATTATGGTAAGTCCACTTCAAAAGGTTCTCAGAAAGTAGTTGCTGAAGGATGCAGGAGACAATATGGATGTGTACTAACCTTTAAGTGCCAACAAACCCAGACCATGTCTATCTTATTCACCACTATTTCTAGCACCACATCAGGTACATTGTGGATGTCCAATAAATGGCCCTAAACGTTCCCAATTAAAGCTGGTTTTATCTTTTGTGTTCTGTATATTGTGCCTCTCAAGGACCACAAAGTTCATGACTCCTGTGATGTTACCTGAATCTTTATTTTTCTTTTTAATCAACAGAGTGGTGAGGGGAGAACAGTAAAGGCTATGGTGACAGCACACACAGTGACTGAACTGCCTGAAGTCACATCTTCATGCCACCACTTACTGTCTGATCTTGGCCAAATCACTTAACTTCCTGTTTACTCACATGTAAAATGGGGATAATGATAATACATAACTTCAAGACTTATTTGGGAGGACTACAGGAGAATGCATGTGAAGTGCTTGATAGAGGACCTCACACATAGTAATATTGTTTATTATTATTGTTGTTATTATTATTATAGTAGGAATAGTAGTAGTAATTGCTGATGTTGTTATCTAACTGAACACTTCTTTAAAGAGGCCACCTATAAAAACTTCTCTCATCCTTTCAGATAAAATCAATGGTTTGGTGAATTCCTTATTTCTCGCTTAAACAGAATCTTCAAAGCTGACATCATAGTCCAATAACCAGCTCTGTGGGTATGATCCATACACTCAACTCCACACACTGGACACTTCCTTAGATTTGGATGTCCCTTTAATGTCTTGAAGGAAACAAGACTAGATACTCTGGCCACTTTTCATATCTTTACTGTACCTCAGTGAGGTTTCTATTCCTTCTAAGGTGATATTAGCTAACTTCAGCAGGTGTGAGATGAGAGGACCTTAGCCTACAATATTTTACTGTTATTCCCTCAGGTTATTTGGAGTTTACAGACAGTCTTAGAAGGATGTGGTTTGGTGTCTGGGGACCAGTGGAGCTTAGAGTAAGGCTTTTGGTGGCCACTAGTACCATGCTTTCTGGGGAGAGGAAGGTTGTTAACCAGGTGTCCTGGCCATCCTCCAAGTTTGGCTCCGTGAATTTTACCTCCTAAAATTCCCTCCTGTCCTTTCAATTGGATATGGTATTCTTCTTGGCTTCCTGTCCTGAACTGACGTCCATGGGATTGTGGTGTGGCTGCAGAACAGCTGCTGCATTCCACCACTGAGGTGCTCTGCATGGCTTACAGTGGTGGATGAAGCAAGAGGCTTATGCACAGCTTGGGCAAGGTATCGGCTTGCAAAATATTTGGGGACCCTCTGGGATGAGGGACTCTGGGCACAACAGAGATGCTGCAGTGGTGACGTACATTGATTCATTGCTATCTCCAGGAATGTCATGGGCCTTAGCAGTGTGGACGAGAGCCCATGTGGTTACTTGTTCTGCCAGCCTGAAAGCTGGTGTGAGAGGAATGACTACATGGTGTTCACAGCAGGATGGGGTGATTGACAGGAGTGAGAAGCCCCAGGGGTGAATTTCAGCTTCTAGGCCTGGCCAGATGGGAGAGGCCTCCCATGTGTGCTGGGATGGGGATAAGGGCTTCTAGGATATCTAGCCCATTGAATTACCTTGCATTTCAGACTTTATATTTTTTGGTGGAATGCTAATGGCCCATAACTGGGAGGAATGTGATAAACATAGTAATGACAACAATGAAACCCTACACACTGACAGCGAAATCAAAACACTTGCCTGGTGTGAGCCTCCCATGACTACATATAGGGAAGGATAAAGAGAAAAGCAAAATATTTGAAATATCTAATTTTATGACAACTTATTAAAAATATACCTGAAAAATCAGTTTCAAGTTATGGGTATAATAGAAAGAGAGTATTCTGTACCTTCTGGGAAATTTCAGAACTTGAAATTGTGCAGAGAATTTCCCTTCCCCCACTGTTTTACACATTTTTGAGCCTTGCCTAGGATTTCAAGATTAATACCCCAATGGTTGTGGAAGAAATGATCCGGTGATTAGTTATCATCCATATGACCATGGAGACTGGGTTTGGGAAACTGGATCTAATTCGTTCCAATTAAGTCAGGCAATGACTTGAACTTGAACCACAAAAGTATGAAAAGACCTAGTACTATATATGTTTTCTTTCACCTTTCAGCATTCTTTTCTTTTCCCCACAGACTTCCCAGCTTAATTTTCTGTTTGCTCTAATTTTTTCCCCAAAATTTTACTCAAATTCAAATGAGTTCATATACAGTGTAGTATTAGTTTCAGAGGTAGAATTTGGTGATTCATCAGTTGCATTTAACACCCAGTGCCCTCCTCAATGCCCATCACCCAGTTATCCCATCTAGCAACCCTCAGTTGGTTCCTTCTATGCACTTGATTTCACTCCAGTCCCATTGCTGAGGAAACTGAAGAGAGTAATTCAGGTAGGTGATGAACTAGAAAAGGCTCTGTTCTTTGTCCCTAAATAAACTCTACAGAAATCACAGAAACCACAGGAAAGTGGATTTTAGGAACTAACTTAAAAACTGTTAGAAATCCCTGAGGGGACTGCCCTGGGGGCAGAAACCTTGGAAAGAGGGGCTAAAACAGAGCACTGGGGAGCAAGTTAGACCTGTCCCCTGTGTTAGTTGAAGAGAATGCCTGCCCTACCCCTTCTGAATCTGTGACATTGAGTCAACAAGGACACTGAGGTAAGTGCCCAAAGCTCTGTTGGTGAGAAAGGCTGCTGAGAGTACATATTCACTCCTGTTTATCAAATGGTAGATAATATCTGCTGTAGAGACATGATTTGTTTTAGAATTCTGGGAGTCTGCCCTGAACTGCTGGAGGCTTCATATAGTATCCTTATCCAATACCCTAATGACCTCAAATACCTCTCTAGGTATTATCTCTGCTGGGTCATATAATCCAAGCTACCAAGAGGACCTATTATGAAGCCTTTTCCCGTTCTGGGCTAACATCTTTTGAGTTACCTGACAAATGGATTAAAACATCATTCCCAAGTACAATATATGCTATTTTCCAATTTGAAGGAGGACTACTGCTGTGCTTCTTTCTTAGTGGTAGAGGGTTTAAGATGCAATAACTTGTACTTCGCTGTAGAGAAGATATCACAAGATGCCCCATATTGTTGCACCCCTAAGAACTTCATTAATCAGAAGGTTCCTGAATTATCATGATGTTATCTCCTACTCTCTGGGTTACGTGTATCTAATGAGATCATCTACATCTTGCCCACCACATCCAATGTTTACCTCGCGGTTTAACAAAAAGCAAACAAAATGAAGATTTCCTCACCTATAATGTTGGCAAAATTTACAAAATGACTTCATGATTTACACTTCTTGAGTTTTCCAAGATCTGGGGAACTGTCTCTCCTAAGCATTTATAGTGAGACTATAACTTGGTACATTTCTGTAGGCAGTATAACAATATCTATATTTGATGCCTATAATGTATATACATATTTATATGCACATATACACATATATAATTAGAAATTATAATGTGGATATATATATACAGATAAAACATAAATATAAAATCTGCATATCTTTTGATCCAGTGATCTCATTTCTCTGTCTATCCTAGAGAAATGTAAGGGCAAAGAAATGCATGCAAAAAAACTTGCATTGTGGTACTATATATAAGAAATTTGAAAAGGGGAACAAACTGAATGCCTCTTAATTAGGACTTGTAAATAAATTATGATAATACATACATAATTTCATACAATGAAATACTATGCCACCACTGAAAATTATGTTGTAGTTATTTTAACCTGCTGTGGAGCAAAATAAAAATTTTATAAAAAACCCACTTCCTCAGGAAGTCATCCCTTACTCCTTAGGTTAAATACAATTCCTTGCAATATGCATACCTTCCTGGACTCTTCATATTACAACACCAACTTCTCTTGAAATTCTTGTTGAATATCTGTCTTTGCACCTATACAGTAAGGTTCAGGATACGGCTTGTTTATACCTGCGTCTCAGTTCTTAGAACTATGCATATTAGATTCAATTAAATGAATGTGACTTTAATAGCATATTCCCATTTATGTAAAACATGTGTGCACAGTTGTATATATGCACAGCGAGATGCCTAGAAGGATGTTCACTGAAATGTAGGCAAGGTTATTTCTGGGTGGTAAGTTTTGAGTAATTTCCTTCTTTTTACTCTTCTGTGCTTTATTAGCCTTTAAAATTAATATTAACCATTTTCCACAAAGTAATTAAGATCACTTCATCATATTTTACATAAGTCTCAGTCGTATTTTTGGTGCTATAGATGATACTGCTCTTCTCATAATAAAATATATTTTGTGTGATTACAATCCAACATACTGTTCTTATTTCTCCTCTACCACACAGGTAGCAAGCTACATGGTATCAGATCAAAACAATGACTCCAGGAAGCAGTGAGTCCTGCTGAGTCAATCATCCTCCTCTGTCATTATCACAGCCAGCTGAGCTTAAGTGATTCTCTGAGTTGGCTGCTGAGCCAATGAGGGGGTGGGCAGACCACCATGTGTTATTTCTGGAAAGTATACCGTCTTAAGATTCCAGCAAAAACCCGAACTGAGAAGGTCTGCCTCTTTCTCCTACCTGTTCTACACTCATGCCTGCAAAATAGAATTTAGGTGGCTATGTCAGTCAGGACAATCTAGAGAATGCTGCAATAGCAACTCCAAAATTCAAATGACTTAAAACAACAAAGTGCTCTTTGTATCATCCTCACTCCAGGACAAGAATGATGGAGCAACAGCTAACTGGAGCATTGTTTTTCACCCATGAGGGAGGGAAAGATAGAGGTGACATAATGCACCCAGTTCTTGAAAATCCTCCCCAGAAGAAGCATTATTCTACTCAAATCTTACTACTCAAAATTTTCTATGTGTTCAAAAGGAGAACCAGGAATATTTGTTTTCTGACAATAACTATCACAGTAGCATAGTCTTTTATACACTCAAGCTAATTTTAATTCAACAACCTTATTTCTAGGTCATGTTAACCACACATTCATTAAAGTAATGTTCTATATGCCTACTGTATATTTCAAGGCTATGCTGTCTACCAAGAATATGGTAGACTGATATTGTAGACTTGATAGCTGCACAGTCTTTAATAATTCTTGTTTTATCACATGTGACCAAAAAACTGCATTCACCTTTGCAAAGCAGTTGACAAAACTGCATTATAAACACAGAGCTGTAAAAGCACCCTAAAAGTCTCTCTTTAAAGTAAAGCTGACAAATGAATGGACCAAAATGTATGGCAAAGAGGTATGAGTTGGAATTACACATACTGAATGCAGAGAGAGCAAAGTGCCAAGTCCCAAAAGGTCCACTACAGACAGAAGTGAGTAATGGAACAATAGCTGTGCCACCCTTTGTAGTGGCCTCTACATTTTCACTTGAGCTGGGAACCAGGCTGTACATCCACTATACATCTGGCAAATCAAATAGGGTGGGTGGGGAACCATGTCCTCATTGTAGCCTTGAGGAATGAAAGCTGGAAGACCACTGGACATTTCCTTCTGACTCCAGATCAGGCCCATATCCCAGACCTGGGTTGTCACAGTCATTGCCTCAGGCTGGAAGGCCCATTACAATATTGCAGCACATTTTTTTCAGGCTCTAAAAATTCTGCTCTCCAATGGAAACGTCTGCTAGGATAATGAATAAATCCCTGCGTGTGGCTGGGAGGCCACTTTCCAAAATGCTGGTACACATTTTCTGTTAGAAGTGTGATGGGTAGGAGGCTTTTGGGTAGCATAATCTGTGGTAAGAACGTTATGGTTTTGTCAAAGATGTAATGAGATATGTTGTGTCAATTTACAGTTTATTCATGTACTTGATTACATGGCCAGTTCTACTCGGTATTTATGTACCCTGTGAGAGACTGCGGTGGAAGCCGTGTGGCACAGAAGTGGGGATTACACCCTGGTTTTTGGCCCCAGTTCACTGTGTGGGTAATATTGCTCCCTTTGTCACCATCAGAAGCCTTGCTTCTAAAATCGCAAATGGTTACACAGCTTCATGACTTGATGAGTACGAACAACTGTCATATCTTAAGGACAGAATGTTCTTCTCTTTCAAATCACATGAGAATGAACTGCTGATGGCTGCTCTGGGATTTTTAATGGTGATAGTAAGCCCTGAAATTACTATTCTGGACCAGTATCACCCACTATCTCTTTTGCCAAGTTGACTAAAGGTCGCCTAATTTTTCTTCATTAAAACATGAAGTGTCCCGGAAAAATGTGAAATTTTTGCTAAATGAAAACCAGTTAAAAAGCTGAGGCCAAAAATTGTTGGCAACCTTTATGCTGAATTATGCAGTCTGCACATTGCAGGCAGCCTGTGGGTCCTGAGGCTGTCACAAATAACAGGGGAAATGTGACTCTTTCTCCCAACAGGAAGGACCTCTGCCCAGTGGTCTGGGCCTGGGCCATGGCTGAACCTTACTGCTTCTCCCAAGGAAAGCTTTCTGTTTCATCCACAGATGGAACTGTTATGATTTTGAGAATAAACATTTATTTAATTAGTTTTTCTAAGCATGAAACAGCCTGGCTCTTTATAGGTCCGTACCTGTATCTTTATTCAGGATTCACAATGGCGAAGGCGGTTTTTCTTAATGTCATTGCTCTCTCATGGTGCTCTTCCTTGTTCTCCTCGCACTCCTGGGCACTCAGTGTGTATGTGCCATCATGGCTTCCAGCAGAGCCTTCCTGCAGTGCCCATATTCTGTTCCCTTCCATCATTTCTTCCACTTCCGGGTGCCCAGGTCCGGGTCTTATAGCTAAGTGACCTGCCCTGCTGTGATGAGTTAGATCTTCATTACTCATCAAGCATTCACCCAAGCCTGTAGCTCAAAGTAAGTAAAGGAAGCCTGACATGAAAAATTTGCAGTACAACAAAATTCCTTAATACTTTAATAAAAAAAAATGGTGATCAATGGGAATTCAGAGACTAAGAATGTGGTGATGTCTAGGTTTGGGATTGTGGAGAAGGTTCAAGGACCTTTTCAATTAAGTCTCACCTAAGTTGGCATTGCACATGGGTGGAGTTGATTAAACAGAATTCTGTTGTTGTTCTCAGGCACAGATTTCCCTATCATGAACATGCTTGCTGAAAAGGGATGCTTTGCTTTATTTAGCTGTTTCAGGTACCATACTATACACTGTCTCAGAGTAGCCATTTAGATTGTAGTACAGATCTTTCCATGCACTGACTACTGTGAAAGAGGTATTCAAATTTTATACACTTTAAGGAGGGAATTACACACTTCCTGTACACGTTTACTGTGTGCCTATCTATAAACTTCCCTTTGGTCTATGTAATGCCCAGCCCAATGAACCTGACTCAGGAATATCTCGTCTAGATGTTTTCTGATAAGAGTTATAAAGATATAGGACAGTCTCTATTACACCTGGGAGATTCTATTGCCTTTTTTTTTCCCTTGCTTTAAAGTGATTAGCTTGGTCTTGGGACCAACTTAATATGAGGACCCAAATCAACACGTGACAATGTAAAAACACAAAGCCAAACATTCCAAATTCATTAGATGAAAAAACTTCCAAATTCATTGGATGCAAAATTTCAGATTACAAAGTTTTATATATAGAATGACTTCAACAACTTAAAAAATGATATACATAGATTAAAAATTCCTAAATATTAAAAATGGTTATCATTGGGATAGTGAGAGTAGAGGTGATTTAGAACTTCTTTTTATTAATCCTATTATTTCTTATGTTCCAGAGCAGGTTTATGTTAAAGAAGAAAATAAATGTTGCTTTAAAACAAAAAGCCTGATTCTGGAGTGATGAAGGCTTTATTCCAGTCTTGGCTCCAATAAAAATGGATTTCAAATGTAAAAGAGGTTGATTCCATGAGACTATTCTGAGATTCAAATGAGAAACAAATACAAAAGCACTGTAAAAAATATAAAGGGATTAAAGCAGTCTCCAAACATCCCCAAAGGCACATGGCAGCAAAGCCAGAAGTGACTCCTGTGCTTACCTACCTGCCCCTGGATCAGGTGGGTCTCAAAGTAGAGCAAGAGTTGAGTTGCTAGAACTAAACTGTAAGGTCAGAGCAGGAAATGCAAGGTTTACGTGCTGCCGAATTTCCTGAGTTCTTTTTGCCTCACTTACTCTCCCCCTACCTTTGACAGGGTTGGTCTCAAAGGGCCAACCAGACAGACTGTAAACATGAGTTTTCAGCAATGACACTGGAGAATTGTGGGGAAAAGGCAACCAGTAGATCACTAAAGAATTTTTTTTAATTGTTTAGGCTTTCTAAAACTTAATTTAGGAAAAAAGAGAAAGTGTGTGTGTGTGTGTGTGTGTGTGTGTGTGTGCTGGGGTAGAGGAGGGGCAGAGGGAGCGAGAGTCTTCTTTTTCTCCTGGTGCTTATTTATTTATTTATGTTCGATTAGCCAACATACAGTACATCATTAGTTTTTTATATAGTATTCAACTATTCATTAGTTGCTTTTAATACCCAG
This sequence comes from Mellivora capensis, assembly GCA_004024625.1. Classification (NCBI taxonomy): domain Eukaryota; kingdom Metazoa; phylum Chordata; class Mammalia; order Carnivora; family Mustelidae; genus Mellivora; species Mellivora capensis. Next base: position 13,462 of record PISX010022725.1, read on the forward strand.
TGCTGAGTGTAGAGTAGGCGAGAGCTCCATCTCAGGATCCTGAGATCATGACCTCAGCCTAAATCAAGAGTGGGAGGCTTAACTATGTTACCCAGGTACCTCTGAATTTTTTTTTTCAAATAATGAAATGTTGGGGACAGTTTCCATAAATGTCTTCTTGCTTTGCAGGACTCTTAAAATCAGTTTCAATAGTTATGTTTTAAGACATTGGCCTGCTTTAGTTTGTGTGCTAATGAGCCCATGCTATGACAAATATACCTTGGCAGTCCTCTTAGTGGAATCCCAGGGGCAAGTACCAGCAGGAACAGCAGGTGTATAAATGATCCAGGGATCAAGCAAAGCAAGGGATTTATCTGGCAGTTTTTCATCATGCAGAGGGAAAAAAAAAACAAACCCAAAACTACTGATGGGTGGTGCATAAAATATGAGGGTCAAGGAAAGAAAAACAAGCTGTTGGGCCATGATTCATGAAGGACGATTGCCTAAAAGCCCAGCTTGAGAAGCAATGCAGTCTTTACTGGACACAGTAAGGAAAGTAAAACAGGCCCCTCATTGGCTCAGTCTACATCCCCGTATGCTTAGTGATGCCATCAGCAGCAGCAATACCACACTTGGTCTATTGAGCATTTTTACTTTCATCTCCCTCCTTTCAATGGGAATGTGCTTCCTCAGACACATCTGGCCATGAAGAACTCAGGGCTGTTCAAACTGTTCTAAGCAAAGGAGTTTTTCTGGCAAAGCTTCAATGTGGGACTCCCAAGATGTTAACAACTACAGTAGAGTAAAGCTTCATGGAAAATCTAATCAGAACTAAGGCAAACTATTCTCTCAATTTATCATGGCATCCATATTTCCTTCTAAGCCCATTATACTTTCTATACTCTGACCTCTCATTATATTAACAAGCTTTTGTGGCTTATTCATTGCTCCTGGGTCCTCAAATTTTGTCTTACACATGGCTCCACCTTGTCATAGCTACCTGGGATGTGGGTAGGACAGATTTATTTAAAAGGGATGTGACCAGGACAGTCAGTAACTAGTGTACATTATGTTTATCAAAAATTGCAACCTGCAGTGGGGGAAACAGTCAGGAAAAGATAAACTCCATAAGGACAAGGACTAGTCTATCTCACTCATCACAGAATCCACAGTGACTAAAATAGTGTTGCGTATATAGTGGCTAAGTGATTAAATGAAGACTTTAAGAAAGCATTTAGTGCTTATTCTTGTAAGCAAAGCATTGTGCTTGGTAATAGAGAGAAGGGATAAAAGATAATTTTAAGAATTAGAATTCCTGCCTCTAAGTTCTAATCTAATTGAAAAACTAAGTCATGAAGATAAAATTATACAGGTATAATGTATTTATCAGTAATGGTCCCAAAGGAAATAAATCATACTTAATGGGACAATAGAGGAGAGTTTAATTAAGGGACTGTATATAAAAACGTAAAGGACACAAACAAGGATTGGTATGTCATTGGAGAGTTAGCAGGAGATCAAAGATATTATCATTCCTTGATCTGAAGATACAAAGGGAAGGAGAAGTTACTAGAATGGTAAAAGGGAGCTGTGACTGTGTAAGCCGGCTACTGGACAGGCCCTGTGGCCTTGGGTGATGTAGTTGGGAAGCTGGGAGAATGAAAACCCTGACTTATTCACCTTTAACCCCTAATTTCTTAACTGTGCAACCTGCTAACTAACCCACCATCTTTTTTCTTTAAAAAGGCAGTGGAGGGGCACCTGGGTGGCTCAGTTGTTGGGTGTCTGCCTTCGGCTCGGGTTGTGGTCTCAGGGTCCTGGGATCAAGCCCTGCATCAGGCTCCCTGCTCTGTGGAGCGTGTGCTTCTCCCTCTCCCCCCTCTCCTGCTTGTGTTTCCTCTCTCACTGTCTCTCTCTGTCAAATAAATAAATAAAATCTTTAAAAAAATAAAAAATAAGATAAAAAGGCAGTGGAGATCAAGGCAGTATATAAAATTAACTCCTCTGGCCAGAGAAGGATGAAGAAAAAGTGAAAATATCTGGCAAAGTGGTGGGTATTATTCTTTCGGTGTTCTGACATTCAATTTCCAACTTGGGGTGGGGAAGTTCCTTTCACACCAACAAGCAATTCTCAGATACCAGCAGGGTGTCCTCCAACTCAGGATGCCAGTCATAAGCCCAGGTTGCCTGTGCTATTAACTGACCTGCTACAGGTTGGAGGTTCCCATATCACCATATCACCTCATTAACACAACAGAAGACATGATTACCACTCTCTAAGTTTAGGAAGTTCCAAGGGCTTTGGGAGCTGTGTGAAAGGAACTGTGGATTAACACCAAATATATATGAGAAATATATTTTGGTCATCTGAATGACCAAATATGTCTTTCTCATAAATCATAATATCGCAATTATTTTTTTTTAAAGATTTTATTTATTTATTTGACAGACAGAGATTACAAGTAGGCAAGAGAGGCAGGCAGGGAGAGAGAGGAGGAAGCAGGCTCTCCGTGGAGCAAAGAGCCTGATGCGGGGCTCAATCCCAGGACCCTGGGATCATGACCTGAGCCGAAAGCAGAGGCTTTAACCCACTGAGCCACCCAGGCGCTCCTAATATCGCAATTATTAATGTGATTTTTCTTTTCCATCTTGTTGCACATGATTAATTCCTTTTCCAGACAGAAGCATATTGTTAAAGCAGAGAAGCAAACAGGAATAGGCCATCTTTCTGCTCCCAATCTCAAAACTGACTCTTGTTCTATGTGAGTGAATAATCTTGGAAGTCAGGCTTTGATTAAAAAGAGGTTCTTAATTCCAAAAAGTTACATGTATAGTTCAAGAACAAATCTTAGAGGTTGAAATGCTGACTTTTGCCATTATCAATACTATAGAGAAGAATGGAAATTTTTTTTCCAATAAAGCCTGGCAGGAGATGGTAGAGGGTGAAGCAAGAGTCAGAGAGAGTTCTTACTTGTTTACCTGTTCCTGCTTAGCTAAACCTTGAGGGAGGACACTGTAGGGAAAACACCCAAATAAATTTGTGAAGAAGTTTCAGAGGTTGACAGAGGGAGGAGGTCTTAGTTTTATACTTCTCAGAGCATAGGCAGAGCATATTTTTGTAAATTCTGAGGCAAAGAGTTGTATTTAGCATAATAACACAGGGAAAACGGGTGGTACCTAGATAATAGCTCAGAAATGTGAGCTACAGGTCCAGGTGGTTGAGCCAGGGGACAGCTGTAGAGGGCCCTGCACAATTAAACATGGTGTAGAGAAGTCAGCTGCAATTTTTAGGCCTCTCCTGGTGTCCCCAAATCAGAAGAGGTTGAGCATGGAATGAGGGAGTGGGCCATCATGACAGGAACCTTATTACTCAAGGGTGTGGTAGGAACTCTGGAGCTCAACATCATGCTCTACAAACGTTAGATTCAACTAGTTGCACCATAGAAAATACCAGCATAAGAAGCGCAAGGTCAAGCAATGCCAACCAGCTAACTTTAGACATAGGGAAGAACACACAGAAGAACTTATATAAAGATATGAGAGCATCTCAACTCTGTGAAAAAACACAAGCCTTCTCGTGTGTTTGTGTGTGTGTGTGTGTGTGTGTGTGTGTTTGTGTGGTATGACCAGCAGAGGTTGGGTTGGGGGAGAGAAGAGAAAATACCCTTCGCTCCCTGAACAAACTAAGTTACCCAGAAAAATATATTTTTTGGTTTTTAAACAAGAGTCTAAATTTCCTAATTTCCGTTGGTTGGCAAGTTTAGAACTCTATCTGTACCACTATTTCCCTTCACTGGAGAAGGAAAGATAGATTGATAAATATTTAGAAGATAAAAATAATTTATTAGATTGCTATGATAGACAAAATGGAGGTAAGATTTCCAACTAGTGAAAAAAAAATGTTTTGGCATTTGAATAAAACAAAAATACTAAATGAAAAAAAAAAGATTTCCAACTAGCTTCATCTTTGGTTAAATGATGGAACCACCAGAAAAACGCATATTTAGGTAGAAAGATTACAAGTTCGAATGTACATACATATAAGACTTACTGCCTGTGGGACATCTGGACATCCATATGGATACAGGCAATCAACCATAAGAAATTAAGGCTTAAAATAGAGGTCTAGGCTATGATTATAGACATGTTAGCAGTTCAATAGTAAGAAATAGCTGCTGTCAACGAGTGCTTATTTGGGGGCAAAACTCACACTAAGCACTTGGCAAATATTGTCACATTTGATCCTCATTAATAAAATAGGTTATACAAACGTTCAGAGGTTCGACCTCCTACATAAAGTCAACAGCTAGTAAGCAGTATAGCTAAAGTTTAAACTCCATTTTTATTCCAAACTCATGTTTTATGCATCACCCTAGCCCTGAGAAACCCTAAGAGCAGATAAGAGAAATAAGGGGACAAGTGGGCCAAGGGTAGAGACCTGTGAAGCACAAGCATTTAAGGTGTGTGAAGAGAAACAAGTGGCAACAAATGAGCCAGAGAAAAAAAAACCAAAAGGCCAAAGAAAAACTAGGGAAGTGTGGGGTATAAACACCAAGACAATGGACTATTTCAAATTGGAAGTCAGATCAAGATCATCAAATTCCATATGAAATTAGGCAGGCCCAGGAGCAATCCACTGTAAGACAGAAGTGATACATCCTAGACTGAACACAGGTATGACTAGAGAACACAGCAACCTGCATGAGCAAGAAGGCCAGACCCCGATTTTACCCACTGTGGGTATACCAGGATGGCAGCCATATTCAGCTGCTATGTATGGCTGAAGGATGAGGAGGAAAAAGCCTGAACTTGGCTGATGAGTGGATGGCTTGATATGTGGGCAAAAGACAAAATTGGCTGACAGCTGCACTGCAGCTTCATTTGGGGCAGAGAGATTGAGAGACAGAGGCAAGGAAAGCTGCTCAATAGACTGAGTCTTTAGATGATGCAGCTGGTCATCTGCTTTGGTGGGAGGACAAGTGTACCTGTGTTTGAATGTATATAAACTAACTAGCAGTAGTGATTGGCCTGATCAGCTGTTCAAAGGCCTGAAAGGAGAAGGAGTGGAAAACAGAAACTGGGAGGCTTGAGGTAGAAGGCACATGGATGGCCATGAAAGAGTGGACATGGCATAAAGATCACTGGGACATATGTCAGCACCCACCAGAAAGCATACACAGTGGAAGAGCCTCCAAATGTAGAAAAGTGGCTTTGGCCTGCTGATGTTAGATTTTGTCAACAGCCACCCACCACCCTGGTGCTGGCATGATGAGCCCACAAACCAAATGTTCACGGTGGCAAAGATGAAGACAATGTACAAATCAGCACGAACATCCACTTACTGAGCCAATTTAGTTATATCTGCCTCTAAATTTCCACCTTCCCAGCAATAAAAGCCAATAGTGAGACCTCAGAATGTCATTATTCCCCAAAGAAACCAACCACCCACTTGGAGGAAAGTCTCAAGTAGTAGGTCAGGATCAGATTGTCAAATTCAGCAAAGAAAAATCAGGCCCCTTCTGTCCTAAAAGGGTCATCAGGAATACACATCTATTCCAGGTACGAATTTGGCTGACTCAACCAACAGCACTATGCGGGGCTTGCACTGTGCCTGGTCCATAGGCATGGAATTCCACAGTACATAGCATCTGACCCAGCACTGTTCCTCACTGAAAGAGGGGTTGATACGGGCCTGTAACCATGGTGCTGCTGGTCTCTTCATATACTGTACCTCCTAGAAACTGCCAACGCGACAGCAGTGGAATGGCCTGCTAAAGATGCTGCGAATGGGCATGGTCAGAGGTAATATTGTGAAAGGATGGAATACTATCCTTCAGTATGCAGAATATGCACAGCATCAGAGCCTTTTCTGTGGTGCTCTGCCTCCAGCAGAAGTATACATGATTTCATGAACTAACCCCCCACCCCATCATCACCAGGTAAGCTACTTTGTTCTTCCCAGCCCGGCAACTCTGGGTTCTGCAGGGTCAGATATCCTGATACTTAAAGAAATCGCAAACTATAGTTGCTACCTGGGTACTCTGGGATGCCTGTGTTCAGGGACAAGGACTCAAGAAGAAGAAGAATCACTGTCTTGCCAGGGATTTGGCTCCAATCAGTAGGAGTTAGGATTGTTATTTCACAGTGAGAACAAAGAGGAATGACATATGTGGGAAGATCAGATGATGCAGGTGGGTGCCTTTTAGTGCCTCTATGCTCAGTTGTAACTGTGATTAGACTAGTGCAATAATGCAATCTGAGAAGGCTACAGTTACCAGGGGCTCGGACTCCTCAGAAATGAGAAATCTGACCACACCAACCCTTACCGAGAGGTGGCAGTTGACAGCAAGGGGAATTTGAGTGCATAGAGGAATAGGGAGACAGTGGGTGTCATCTGCAGGCCCAAGACTAACTGCAGCAGTTGGAGCTTTGATTTGTTCTGCTGCTCTTCCTCTCTGAGTTTCCCCTCAGAGCCCTGGACAGAAGAGGAGATATGCCTGGTGCAGGGTGTGCACTGTGGCAGATTTGAAGGTGAGCTGCTCAGATCCTCTTGTCGGAAAGCACCACGTGGCTTCCAGGACTATGGTAACTGATCACTTCCAGGTCGTATCTTCTTTAGGATCTGCCTCAGGTTAGATGATATTCATGGATTGGCAAGCAGCCAATGACTGAACAAGTTGACAGTACAAGGGCCTAGCCATTTCTGCTCAAAGCAGCCCGTCTCTAATGCTCAATCAAGCTTTGCTCCACACCTCTCTGTTGGACTGGCAGAAGCTTTCAGCAGGTTTGGATTGTGGTTGGGCCATTCCCTTGTGCTATCATCCCTCCTCTTTTTTTATTTTCCTGTTTTACTTTCCCTTAAGCCTTCTTCACTCCAAATGCCATCTCAGTGTCTGTTTCCCAGGGAACTCAACAGACAAGAAGGGCAATGGTCTCTCTTCTGCTTCCTGCCACGTTGTTTAAGCAACCATTAGACATTTTCCCAGAGGCCAGAAGCTCTCACATTCTGCATTCTTCTTTTGACTGGGTTTGCAAGGCAGGGTGCAATCTTCCTTGATAGATGAACTCAGAGTCCATTTTGCAGACCTTGCTCTTGCTAAAATAAGTTCCAGTGTCTCAACTGGGGAAGTAGCAGGAAACTACCCTCTTTGTATCACTTTCTAGTTAATGTAGAAACCTTCCCTATTATGCTTTCTTTAAAGTAGTTATATACCTTCCAAAATAAAATAATATGAATACACTTAAAAATTCATTTTGAGGGACACCTGGGTGACGGCTTATTCAGTTAGCTGACTGTTGATTTTAGCTCTGCTCATGATCTCAGGGTCCTGCGATCAAGCTCCAAGACAGGTTCTGCACTCAGAGTCTGTCTGAGGATTCTCTCTTTCCCTTTCCCTTTGTCCCTCCCCCCTACTCGTGCACATGTTCATTCATTCTCTACATAAATAAATCTTTAAAAGAAATCATTTTGAGCATAGATTTTAAACTGGTTCGATGACCATATGGAAACTTTTGAAGAGATATTCTGAAGTTCAAATAGACGGTATTCATTAGTTTACCCTCCTTCAAAGATCTCCACTATTCCTTTTACTTGATTCACCAAACACAAAACTTCTTTTCCCTCCATTTCCTTCAGTCTCTCTCCACAGTCAGCACTAAATTCCCCATTGACCCTTCTAAAACATATCTGGGGTAGAGAGGAGAAGAGTGGGAAGGAAAGAGGGGAAGAACTTTGCTTCTGCATTGTATCCATCTGAAGAGCTTCTGCCTGAATCTTTTTTCAGCATTAAAAAAAATTCCACTTATGTCTGTGTTCAAAGAGTAAAGAAAATACTCTAGAGTTGGAGAGTGGGAGAAGCCCACTACAGAATATATGGAGATGAAACAAAGTGATCAAAGTTGATCATATTTTATTGAGTCTTACCCCTTTAGAATTTAGTTTGAATGAACCAAATATTGTTTATTTTTTTCCACATCCCCTCCAAAAAAGGCACAATGAAGGAAAACTTGTGGGAAGAAACCCCCAGAGCTATGCATTATAACCATTTAATATCCATTTTGATTTTTAAATGTTTAATTCCAAAGTAATACTGGTTTACTAGCAAAGTACAGTAGAAATGAGCCATTTCTTCTTTAACTTCTTAATTATAATTCTTTAAATTTTTTTTCTTTTTTGACCCTTTCATTGGTCTAAAGCATACATATAGAAAAGTGCACTACAACATATATACAGACATATATTGGAATATACAGAAACAGTTATACCCCAAAGAATTTTCACAAAGTGAACATACCCAGAAAGTTCTGTCATGCCTGCTTCAGTCACTGTCCTCCTTCTCCAAGGATAACTACTATCCTAATATCCAATAACATAGATTAGTTTTGCCTATTTTAATATTTTATATAAATGAATTCATGCTATATGAATTATTTTCTTTGGTTTCTTTGACTTAACAACATGTTTGTGAGTTTTGCCCTTATCATTGCATAGAGTGGATAGTTTGTTTTCATTTGCTGGATGTAATGATAACGATGGTATATAATAATTGATTATATCACATTTACTTTCAAAATTGCATTTTTACATTCTTGTATATGTCTTTTGGTGCATATATGGATATATTATTGGGTATATACCTACAAATGTAATTTTTATGTAATAAGGTATGTGTATCAGCTCTAATAGATAATGAAACCCAATTTTTCTTATATGGTTGTAACAATTTACATTCTTACCATCAATAAGAGATTTTCAGTTATTTTGCATCTGAAAATTATAGTCATTTTGGTGAAAACAGAAAGAGAGTAAAGACTAGGGCAAAAAATATTAAAGTAAATAATGGCTTAATGTTTTTTAATTTCATGAGAACTATAAGCCTACAAATCTAATAATCCCCATGAAGCAAAAAAATGCAAGAAAAATCACACCTAGGTACATCAAACCAAATTGCTAAAAACCAATAGGAAATGTTAAAAGCATTCCCTTAATTTCTCCCATCCCCCAAAAAAGACACTTTAGAAAAAGGAGAACAATAATAAGAATGACTACTGGGGGAAAAAAAAAAAGAATGACTACTGAATTCTTCAAAGAAACACTAACAGCCAAAGACAATGGGAAGATATCTTTAAAAAGTGGTTAAAAGCCCAGAAATCCATATCTGTGAAAATATTCTTCAAAAATAAAGGTAGAACAAAGACATATTCACATAAGCAAATGCCAACAGAATTTGTGGCCAACAGGCCTACACTCATAAATACTACAGAAAGTTCTTTGAGGAAAAACAAATGATATTAAATGAAAACACAAATCTTCATGACACTGAAGATTTCCCAAATGGTAAACATGTAGATAAGTCCAAAATAAGGTTATGTTTCTCATTACTGAACTGTTTTAAAATGTAACTGATTACACCAAAAATAATAATGTATTCTGAGGTTTAAATACATTATATGAATGACAGTAGTTGTACAAAGATGGGGAAGGAGCAAGACATATACTATTGTAGGTTCCTAAATGAAATGTGAAGTGAAATAACATTAATTCAAAATAGACTATTAGATAAAGAGATATAGTGAATCTTGTATCAAACATTAAAAATAAAAAAGAAGTATAAATAAAAGGCCAATATAAGTTATAAAATGGTACAGTAAAAATTGCTCAATTAATGAAAAGATACATTAATTAATAAAAAAATTAATAAAAAGGGAAAAGGATAAAGAAGAGATAAGATAAATAAAAAATATAATAAAACTAGTAGACTTAAGCCCAACAATATAATTACATGAAATGTATGTGAATTAAAAACTCCAATGAAAGGGCAGAGTTGCTAAACTGAATAAATAAGTAAGACCCATCTGTATGCTATTTATAAAAGCTGTTTTTAACATAAAAAATAAACCACATAAGTTAAAAGTAAAAGGAGAAAATGTACACTATGCAAATTCTAATCATCAGCTAGAGTGACTATAGTAATATGAGACAAAGTAGATGTAAGGAGAAGTAGTATCAGAAAAAAGGGAAAGTTTTCATAATGATAAAAGAGACCATTCATCAAAAATATGTAACAAACTTAAAGTGTAAACAAATAATTATAGGGGTTTGAAATGCATGCAGCAAAAACTGATAGAACCAAAGGTAAAAATACAAAAATCATTTGTAAAAAATTTATATTTTGTAAAAATACAAAAATCTAATTTAAAAACAATTAGAGTCAGTGACTTTAGCTCTATTTTCTAAGTAATTGACAGACAAAAAGACAAAATTCACTAAGGATATAGAAGATTTAAACATTACTACCAACAGTTTAATATTTACAAAAAATTAGATAACAAAATGCAGAGAAAATACATTATTCTAAAGTGCCAGTAGAACATGAAGTAAGGCTAGATCATATAGTAGGTCAAATAAAACAATTGAAGCTATGTAGAGTACATGTTATGACAAAATGATTTGAAATTACAAATCAATAACAAACAATTATCTAGAAAATGGCAAACATGAAGCAACACATTTCTAGATAACTCATGAGCTAAAATAAAAGCGAACAAGGGAAATCAGAAAATATTTGAATCCAGGAGCGCCAGGGCGGCTCAATCAGTTAACCATCTGCCTCAGGCTCAGGTCATGCTCTCAGGGTTCTAGGATGGAGCCCCATGTCATGCTCACCACTCCACAGGGAGTCTGCTTCTCTCTCTCCCTATGACTCTCCCCCGTCATGCTCTCTCTCTCTTCTCTCAAGTAAATAAATAAAATCTTTAAAAAAAGAAAATTTTTGAATCTGAAGGATATTAAAATACAGCATATCAAAACTCGTGTAATGTAACTAAAGTAATGCTTAGAAGGAAATTTTATAACTTAACATACTTGTATAAAGAAAAGAGAAAATATTTTAAAATAAATAATCTAAATTTCTCTCTAAGGAAGAAAAAAACAAATTCAGAGTGAATAGGAGGAAGGAAATAAAAAAAGATAAGTAGAAATTTGTGACATAAAAAATGGACAAACAATTGAGAAAATAAATTTAAGAACCCACAACTTTGTAAAAACCAATAAAATTGACAAAATATTAGCTAGGCTAGTTACAAAAAGAGAGAGAAAAGACATAAGTTACCAATATTAAAGGGGACTTGGAGTGCCTGGGTGGCTCAGTGGGTTAAGCCTCTGCCTTCGGCTCAGGTCATGGTCTCAGGGTCCTGGGATGGAGCCCCACATCCGGGTCTCTGCTCAGCAGGGAGCCTGCTTCCTCCTCTCTCTTTGCCTGCCTCTCTGCCTACTTGTGATCTCTCTCTCTCTCTCTCTCTCTCTGTGTCAAATAAATAAATAAATAAAATCTTAAAAAAAAATAAAGGGGGCTAAAAAAGATAATAAAGGAATATTATCAACAATTGTTGATACCAATAAAGTTGGTACACAATTTAAAATTTAAAAATTTAAAATAAAATAATTTAAAAACTAGTTAAAGGAGTGACATAGTCTTGTGAAAGATAAATGATCAAAACTAAAAAAGAAACAGAAAATCTGAACTGTCTTATAACTACTAAAAAGTGAATTCATAATTACATGCCTACACACACACACACACACACATGCTTAAACATTTATTTAAGAAATAACATAATCCTACAATTACTTTCCTAAAATATGAGAGGAGGGAACACTTCTCAATTCATTATTCACTCAGTGAAATGAATTATTCATTCAATTTGGTATTACTCCCCTTCAAAAATCAGAAATATTAAAGATTAATAAGCTTCATTAACATATATTCAAAAACCTTCACAAAATATTAAATATTCAGCAAAATATAAAAAAGATAACACATCATGAATAAATGAGGCTTATTCCAGGAATGCAAAGTTGGTTTAACATTTGAAAATCAATCAGTGTGATTTACCATATTATCAGAAAAAAGGAGAAGATCTATATGGTCCTCCTGCAACATGTGGGGAAAGCATTTGACAGAATTCCACTTCCAGACTTGTTATAGATGAAATATCCCTCAATGATGATGGCACTTATGAAAATTCTATAGCCAATGTCATATTAATGATGATAGATTAAGCCCTTTTCCCTTAATACTAAAGAAAAGGCAAGGATAAGTGTTTTCTACTTCTTATTCGAAACTTTGCTAGAGGGCCTACTCAGTGTATTTAGATGAGGGGGGAAGGCAAACATAATGAAAAGAAAGAAATAAAGCTATTTTTAATAGATGAGATAATCAGATACATAGAAAATTCTAAGGAATCTATGAGAAAAGCTACTGGAACTGATAAGTGAATTTAACAAGATCACAGGATACAAAGTCAATAATAAACAATCATTTCCCCTTTTACTATTAGTGAAAACTTTGAATATGTAATAAAAAACAATACCACTTTTAGTATGTTAAAAGTCATAAAATATTTAGGATAAACAAACAAAATATATGAAAGACCTATTCATAAATATATATACATACATACATATATGTATATATATATATATAGAGAGAGAGAGAGAGAGAGGAGAGAAATTATAGAGGCTCTATATTAGTAAAGAAATACCATGTTCATATATTGCAAGGTTAAATATTATTATGATTTCTATTTTCACTAAATGATCCACAGATTCAACTCAATTCCAATAAAATCCTGACTTTTTTTTCCTGTAGAAATGTCCAAGCTAATTCCAAAATTTATATGTAACACAAATGACCTAGACTAGACAAAATAACCAGCAAAACAAGAACAAAGCTAGAGGACCAATACTACCTGTCTTTAAGTCTTCTTGTAAAAGTTCAATAATTATTAATAATGCAAAGATAGACAAATAGGTCAGTGAAAAAATGAAGAGTCCAGATAGGTATTTACAATTATATGGCTTATGATTTTTGTCAACAAGCAATTCTGTGTGGAGAGGAAAGGCATTTAATTGGCTATTTATGTAAAAAAGAAACTCATGCCCTATTTTAAGCACACAAAAATTAATTCAAACTATATCATAGCCCTAAATATAAAAAACTGTGACCATAAAGCTTCTAGAAGAAAATATTAGAGAATATTTTCAAGACATTTGTCTTGGCAAAACATTCTTAGATTGGCCTTAGAAAGCAGTATCCATACAAAAACAAAATTAATAAACTGGGCCCCTTCAAAATTAAAAACTTTTGCTTACCAAAATTCACCATTAAGAAAAATAATAGGGGAGCCTGGGTGGCTAAGTCGTTAAGCGGCTGTCTTTGGCTAAGGTCATGATCCCAGGGTGTTGGGATCGAGCCCCCCATCAGGCTCCTTGCTCCCTGGAAACCTGTTTCCCCTCTCCTACTCCACCTGCTTGTGTTCCCTCTCTCGTGTGTCTCTCTGTCAAATAAACAAAATCTTCAATAATAATAATAATAATAATAATATTAGGTAAGCCACAAACCAGGAGATGTTTTTACTGCATAAATATTTAAAGTTTTGTTTTTTTTAACATTTAAAGTAATTTTTTTCAACAACAATAGGAAAGTAATACAGAGGCACATTAAAGGATTTATCTTTATGTGTATCTCTGCAAGACAGACATAACTTGGAGATATTGTGCATTCACTTCCAGATCACTGCATAAAGCAAATATTGCAATAAAGTGAGCCAAATATTCTTTTTGGTTTCCTCGTGCATATGAAAGTTATGTTCACATAACATTGTAGTCTATTAAGCGTGCAATAACATTATATCTAAAAAACAATGTACATACCTTAATTTAAAAAATGCTTTATTGTCAAAAAATGCTAACCACCATCTGACTTTTCAGTGACTGGTAATCTTGCTGGAGGAGGGTCTTGTTTCAATGTTGACAGTTGCTGACTGATCAGCATGGTGGTCATTGGAGGCTAGGCTAGGGTGGTTGTGGCAGTTTCTTAAAATAAGACAGAGATGAATTTTACCACATTGATTGACTTTCCCTTTCATAAATGATTTCTCTATAGCATACCATGCTGTTTGATAGCATTTTACACATAGTAGGATTTCTTTCAAAGTTGGGGTCAATCCTTTTAGACTCTGCAAATGCTTTATCAACTACATTTATATAATATTCTAACTCCTTGGTTGTTATTTCAATAGTCTCACAAATTCTTCTCTAGGAGTAGGTTCCATCTCAAGAAACCACTTTCTGTACTCATCCACAAGAAGCAACTCCTCATCCTTTAAAGTTTCATCATGAGATTCAGCAATTCACACCCATCTTCAGACTCCACTACTATGTTTATAAAAAAATTTAAAAAAATTAATAAAACAAAGAATTCTGCTAAATATGCTATGCCTGTGTACTATTCTATAAATAGAACAAAAAAGGCCTAACGACAGTACCTCTGTTTACAACACGGTTTACTGAGTATTTTAAGCACACAGTTGAGAATGACTGCTCAGAAAAAAAAAACAAAAAACAAAACAAAACAACAACAAAAAACAGATTTCTTTCAGAATATTACTTCTCACTGTCAATGCAGCTGGCCAGCCAAGAGCTCTGATGGAAATGTATAATGAGATTAATGTTGTTTTCATGCCTAACACAATGTCCATTCTGTACCCCTTGGGTAAAGAGTAATTTCAACTTTCAAGTCTCCTTATTTAAGAAATACAATGGTAGCTACAGCTGCCATTGTTCTGATGGATCTGAAAAGAGTAAATTGAAAATTTCTGGAAAGGATTCACCATTCTAGATGCCATTAAGAACATACATGATTCATGGGAAGAGGTCAAAATATCAACATTAACAGAAGTTTGGAAGAAGTTGATTCCAGGCCACTTGACTTTGAGGGGGTCAGTACTTCAGTGGAAGTAGTGCCTGTTGAAGTGGTAGAAGTAGTTAAAGTTTTTTTTTTAATAATAAAAGGATAATCCCATTAAAATGGGTAAAACATAAATTGAATAGGCACTTCACAAAGGGAGATACAGATGGCCAATTAACATGTAAAAAAGTGCCCATCATCATTAGCAGGGAAACCCAAATTAAAACCAAAGTGAGATATTAGCCCACAGTAGTTAAAATGAAAAAAGACTGGCAATACCGAACTGGATAGTGTATAGATACACTGTCATACACTGCCAAAGGCAATGGAACAATGATACAATCAATTTGGGTAAAGACTGGGCAGTTTCTTATATAGCTAAGCTTATACCTACCCTGCGACTCAGCAATTCCACTTCCAGGTATTTATCTCCAGATGAAACGAAAACACATGACCACAAAAAGTCTTGCATGAGAAAGTCACAGAAGCTTTATTTGTAACAGCCAACTGAAAACTGTGCCAACGTCCCTCAAGGGGAGAATAAGCAAACCAGCAAACCGAGGTGTATTCATTCAATGGAACACTCAGCAATAAAAACAAAGGACTGGTACATATAACAAAATGGCTTAATCTCAAAACGACTACGCTGAAGAAGCCAAAGAGTACATAGTGTATGATTCCACTTACATAAAACTAGAAGATGAAGCTAATACATGGGGAAAGAACTCAGAACAGCGGCTGCCTCTAGAAAGGCAGAGTTAGGGCTCCTGTGTGGCTCAGGAGGTTAAGAGTCTGCCTTTGGCTCAGGTCATGACCCCCCCCCACCTCTGCTCAGCAGGGAGTCTGCTTCTCTGCCCCTCCCCTGGCTCCTGCGCTTTCTCTCTCTCTTGCTCACTCTCTCTCTCAAGTAAATAAATAAAATCTTAAAAAAGAAAGAAAGAAAGAAAGAAAGAAAAGAAAGAAAGAAAGAAAGGAAAAGAAAGAAAGAAAGGCAAGCAGGCAGAGTTAACAGAGTGAGACAGAAAGGAACTTTCTGTAGTGACTGAAATATTTCACCTTTTGATAGGGGAGTGGGTTACATGGGTATATATATTTGTAAATAGGTGAAACTTATGATTTAAGATCTGTGCACTTCACTGGATGCTAATTATACCTTAAAAAAACATAAAAATAAATATCTCACTTGACTATGGGTTTTACTATTTCTTTTTTTCAACATTTGCTTTCTATTTTTTGAAGCTATGATAGTTACACCATATATGTTCACATATACATACTATAATACATACTGCATATATGGGTTGAAAATGTGTGTGCACGTGTATGTATGTGTGTAGAGAGTTCCTGATGAATTGATCCTTGTAATCATTATGAAATGTGCCTCCTTATTTCTAATACTCTTACTCTACAAATAAAATATACTTGTCTGTTATTGTAATAATTTTATAATCTTTCCTTTGGTTAGTGTTTACATGTATTTTCCATTCTTTTACTTTTAATCCTTCAGTATTGTCACTTTAAAGATATTTTTACAAATAACATACAGTTCACTTTTTATTTTCTGGTAATCATAATATTTTATTAAAGAGTATTTGGCTTATTTGCAAATTGATGTGATTACTGATGTACTTGGGTTTTGATCTATATCTTGCAATTTGTTTTCTACTAGTTCCATAATTTCTGTGTTTCTTTTTCCCTTTGGATCAATCATTTTTATTTTTAATTTTCTCCTCAGTGAGATTGTTAATAAAATTCTATAATTATTCTATTTTCTTTATTTGTAATTATAACTTTTGTCTTAAGAATAATTTCAAGCATACAATTGGTAGATGAACACACCTATCAACATTCTAAATTCTCAACATTTTGCTATACTTATTCTAAATCTTTATTTTGTATTTCAAAAGTATACATACAGTTGAAACCTAGTTTAGTGTTAATTTTCTTTTTAAGTATTTACTGCTGTGACAGTTTACATAAAATCAAAATGACTAGGGAGAGTGTCATTTTAACAAAGCAATAGTTCAAACTTCACACATTTTCCAAGAGGGATAATGGTCTCTTTCTTTTCTTCAGTGATGAGGAGTACATGTTTTATAAATTACAGGATCTATTTCTCTCCACTGACTGTGCTTCATTTAGACAAATTTCCTACCAAAAGGAAGGCAACAGAAATTACTATTCCAGTTACTGGCACAAAACACCAGGGCACTCATAGTTCATCACTTCATGCTTGTCTCTTCTCACTTAGCCTCCACACTCTCCTTCAATTATTTCCTACCTCCTAATGCTCAAGAGATACAACCATTTCCCTGTCAAAGACACCTCATTATAAAGAAACAAAGCCTAAGACAATAAACCATCCCAAAATATGGTCTTCCTGTACATGAATTTCAATGTCCAAAGCCCCCTTACTTAGTAATCTTAGCGAGCTCTCAGACATTCTGTGAGGTAGGCTGGGTGACTTTTATTTTCCCTATTTTACAAATGTTCCACGTAAATCCTTGCTTGATATCATAAGCCCATTAAATGAAGAAACCGTGACTGACCACAAAAATCCATTAGAGTTCTTTTTACTGACCAAATATTAAGAAGTGAAGTTCTAGGAAGTTAGCAAGGTGTGCCTTCCACGCTGTCCTCCTAAAGCCCTTAAACATCTCCCAAGCCTAGGCCCTAACAGTCTTCGACAGCCCTCTCATAGCAGCCCCCTGCTCCTACACCTGCAGCACTTCTCAGTGCTATTCTGTCTGAGCTCTCCATACCATAGTTTTTCTGGTACTAAATAGCCCAGCTTCTTGTTACCTGGGAGTTTCATTTTTTTGCTAGGTGATGGAAATAATTTGACAAATTGATAATGTGGGGCTTTTTGTTACCACCTTGTTCCTAGAATACACATTGGCATTCTTTTTTTTTTTTTTCAGTTTTTTTTTTTAATTTTTTTTTTTT
>PISX010022726.1:0-22289 GCA_004024625.1 Mellivora capensis
TGTTCATCAAGGATATTGGTCTGTAATTCTCTTTTTTGATGGGATCCTTGTCTGGTTTTGGGATCAAGGTGATGCTGGCCTCATAAAATGAGTTTGGAAGTTTTCCTTCCATTTCTATTTTTTGGAACAGTTTCAGGAGAATAGGAATTAATTCTTCTTTAAATGTTTGGTAGAATTCCTCTGGGAAGCCATCTGGCCCAGGGCTTTTGTTTGTCTGGAGATTTTTGATGACTGTTTCAATCTCCTTACTGGTTATGGGTCTGTTCAGGTTTTCTATTTCCTCCTGGCTCAATTGTGGTAGTTTATATGTCTCTAGGAATGCATCCATTTCTTCCAGATTGTCAAATTTGTTGTCTGCCTCCCTCTTTAATCCCATCTAACACAAATGATGAATCCCAGTAACCAAACTTCGTCAGTGGTGTGTTCACCTTTATCACACCTTATCTAAGGAAAAGGTCCCTCATATTGTGTCTAGGACAGGCATAATGCAGATATAGCAGGATGGAAGAGACTGGAGTAGGGCCAGAACCTCCTTGAAGGGTGGATGCATCTGTAGTTACTATAGATACAGATGAGGAAAATCTCGTCTGACAAGTATGTCATCTCACACAAAAGAGCTATTATCAGATTTTAAAAAAATACCAAATTAGAAGACACATTTGGCAGGGTCCACAACTTGTCAAATGTCTCAACCTTCTACTGTCTCTAGTTGAGTAGACATCATTATGTGTGTGTGGGAAAGCAGATGTAATTCTTCAAGTGTTGAGTTGATGGATTTTTAAAAAAATTTAATTCTGGAGAAAACTATGTCCTTTGTGAGCTAGGGAGCTTTAAGCTGTGGTAAGTCTCATTTAAACAAAAGAAATAGGGCAGAGAAGTAGGAATCCATGAAGTTTTACTTTTATAGCAAATCCATATTGGGTATCTACAAAGTGTCATGCATTGGGCTAGGTAATGGGAATTCAGAGATAAAAGGTACAGACTTATTTTTTCAGAATGGTTACTGCAAAAAAGTTCTGGGGTAGAAGAATGCTCTGGGCCCTTGGAAATATCTTGTCCAATAGGACAAAGGCTAGAGGCTGAGGAGATCAGGATATACTGTGTGATATACTGTGTGATCTTCCTAAACCAGGAATACGTAGATACAGGTAGTTTCCAAAGACATTTAAGAAATGGAATCAATGTCACTTCAAAATTGATTAGATATTATTGATTAAGAAATAAGGGGTCTAGGAGAGCCCCAAGTGTTTAGCTTGAGCAAGTACATGGCTTTTAGTGCCAGATATCAATATTAAAAAATACTCATGGAGGTGGTAAATAAATCCAGTGTTGAAAATGTTCGATGTGAGATGCCTGTGGGATGTAGAATACAGAAGTTTACACCTGGATGTGAGTCCAGAACTCTGGAAGAAGAACCGCAGGACCTTTAGTGAAAACTGGAACAAGTGCAGCAACAGGCATTCATCCAATGTGAACACGCAAGAGAGAGAGGAGGCAGAGAGCACAATGCAGTATTGACATGGGCAGAGAAAGAGCATATAAAAAGGAAGTGCAGCCAGAGAAGTAGGAAAGAAGTCAGAAATGCACAGTGATATGGAAACCAAAAAAGAAAATTTACACAAATCAACAACGTCAAAATTGCAAAGACAGAGAAAGATGAAGTCTAAAAATCACCTTTGGATTTGAATAAAGTAATAAGAGATCATTTTACTGAGTGGATATATACTTAAAGAATATGCTTCCAGAAGTCCTGAAGGAGGGGCACCTGGGTGGCTCAGTCATTAAGCATCTGCCTTTGGCTCAGGTCATGATCTCTGGGTCCTGGGATTGAGCCCATGTTGGGCTCCCTGCTCTGTGGGAAGCCTGCCTCCCCCCTCTCCCATGCCCCCTGCTTGTATTCCCTCCCTCCCTGTGTCTCTCTCTGTCAATAAATAAACAAAATCTTTAAAAAAAAGTCCTGAAGGAGAGCTACAAAGATGAAGTGCTTTGCCACACCCACAGTAAGAGGCTGGAGCCTGCAGCCTGGAATTGACTGTGTAGGGGTGTTTCTGTCCTCTTCTTAGCTGCCTGGCAAGCTGTGCCTTTAGAAGCTCCACCTAGTTCCTGGTGTCCTCCACCCATCTCTCTGGCCCACTGGGGAAGAGGGGAGGTGGGAGGTGGCAAGGGGAATCTGGGCTCAAAAGGCTTCAAATATTTCTTATTAAAGAACCTGCAACTTTTGGAGATGTGAATCCAACCGGATTGAGTAATATCTGGCAAGAGATGCTATTCACTCACATTTTATTATCCCTCGCAATAACACGGGGCAGGATTTAGGGAAGCAAATTTCTGGGTAGGAATACAGTTATCTTGGAAAATGATGACCTGCAGCATCCAAACTATAATCAGAGATTAAGTTCTTCTGAAAAAGTGGTCAAATAAAAGGACATGTGATGAGGACCTAAGCATTCTCTTTTTTATAGAAAAGAAAAACACTTATGAACGGACAAGAATTTTGTTGGAAATTTTTCATATTTTTTAGTGCTTATAATGCACTCATAGGGAATGTATCACAGTAACTAGATATGCTAGGGTTAAGATTCTAAGCAAAGTTTCCTGGGCAAGCCAACGACACAATATACTTTGATGGGTGTTAGGAGTATATGCAAAGATATGGCAACAATGAATGTTAAGTATAACACATATAGACATAAATGTACAACTCCAGCTTATGGGAATCCAAAAGAATGAGAAACTAATTAGGAAATTATTAGCATGCATATCATGTGAAGTTTCCATGCCTCTTTTCTTCCTTTCCATTCTCTCTAGCACTGAGACAACTAGTTATTTTTATGCCAAGTAAAGGAAAGGTAAGATTTATCTTTCAAAGACTGCACAGTTGTTTTTAACTAGGCAGCAGCATAATTTTATTTAACATGTTCTACTAGTTATGTCAAAAAGTAATACAAGTATGTTATATAATGTATATTATATATATGTTATATATGTATTATGTATAACTATTTTATATAGTAATATAAAAAGTCAATATAAAAATAAATATACAGACATAGAAGAAGTAAAAGGAACAATTAATTTATCACTGTAAGACAACAACCACTTTTAGAATATTTGTGAATTTATATCTTTCTATATTTTGCATATGAATTGTAGTTGTAAGTATAATAGTTAATTGGTCCTGAATCTGTTTTTCACTCAGTATTTTCTATGCTGGTACTATACTTCACCTTGTTTTACAGATATACCATAGCCCTCCCCCCCCTTCCTTGGGGGATACATTCCAAGACCATGGATGCCTGAAGCCATACTGAACCCAATTTAAACCATATTTTTTTCCATATATACATACATAAAGTATGTATTTATAAATTAGGCACAGGAAGAGATTAACAGCAATAATAAAAAAACAGTAATAACAACATACTGTAATAAAACATATGTGAATGTAGTATCTCTCTCAAAATACCTTATTGTACAGGCATACTTTTTTTTTTTTTGAGAGAGAGAGAGAGTGACAGAGATAGCGGGAGAGAGAGAGAGAGAGAGATTGAGAGCACGCACACAAGTATGGAGAAGAAGAAGCAGGCTCCCTGACCAGCAGGGAGCTCAACGCAGGGCTTGATCCCAGGACCTTGGGATCACAGCCTGAGCTGAAGGCACATGTTTAACCACCTGAGCCACCTGGGCACTCCTGTACAGGCATACTTTGAAGATATTTTGGGTTCAGTTCTAGACTACCACCATAAAGTGAGTCAAATAAACGTTTTTGGTTTCCCTGTACATATAAAAGTTACGTTTACACTATGCTTTAGTCTGTTAAATGTGGAATAGCATTATGTCTAAAAAATGTACATAGCTTAATGAAAAAATACTTTATTGCTAGAAAATGCTAATCCTCATGTGAGCTTTCGTAAGTTGTTGTAATCACTCATCACAGATCACCACAGCACACATAACAATAACCACAAAGTTGGAAGCATTTGAGAATTACTAAAATGTGACGTTGAGACATGAAGTGAGCAAATGTTCTTGGACGAACAGCACCGCAGACTTGCCCCGCGCAAGGTTGCCGCAAACCTTCTGTTTATAAAAAGCTCAGTATCCGTAAAGCGCAATAAAGCAATCACAATAAAAAGAGACATGCCTGTCCTGTACTCACCGCTCTTCTCTTGTGGTGATGTGAGCTGATAAAACGCCCGTGTGAGGAGATGAAGTCAGGTGAACGATGCAGGCATGTGACAAAGTGTCAGAACAGATCATCTGCTTCTGGTGGTTTGACAGCAGGAAACCGAGACAGTGGAAAGGAAAACTATGGATAAAGGAGGGACTACTGTCCTATAATTTGCTTGACCTTTCCCTTTTGTTAGAATGCTTATAATTTGTTGTTACCATAAATGCCTTTATGAAAAACATCTTTGTGAATTTTCTCCATATTAAGAATTATATCCTCCCTAGAATGGATCCCCTAAAAGAAATGACCAATATGGTCATTATCTTAAGGACCATTGGCATACGTCATGATACATTTATGATCCTTGACCTAGATGATGCTCATGGTTCCTTCCTCCTCTCCCACCCTTTAGCCCACACCACCCGTCTCTGCCCTACAAAGATATCAGTGTGTGGGAAAACAGGCAGAATAGAACTATAGTGCTTATTTGGGGTTGATTCACCCTCTCCCCAATTTTTTTTTTTAGATTTACTTATTTTAGACAGAGAGAGAGAGAGCCGGGGAAAGGGCAAAGGGAGAGGGAGAGAATCCTAAGCAGGCTCCACGCTGAGTGCAGAGCCCAGCATGGGCCCATTCCATGACCCTGAGATCAAGACCTGAGTGGAAATCAAGAGTGGGTTGCCCAAATGACTGAGCCACCCAGATGCCCCTATCCGCTCTATTATTCTTATTTCAAAAAATACTGGTTACCTTCTATATTCCTTCAATTTTATGGCAATTCATGAGGACTGAAGATATGATAAAATGATAAAGCATTTTTTATCAACTATTTTGTACATCTGTAATTATGAAATTTAACAGATTGTTATTATTAGTTGAGCTGTGTAATCAAGGACCAGTGAGGTTCAAATTTCTACAGTGATTGAGAAAATATCCACTTATCAAACACATTAGTTCAATATTTCCAAA
The DNA here is from genome assembly GCA_004024625.1 of Mellivora capensis. Classification (NCBI taxonomy): domain Eukaryota; kingdom Metazoa; phylum Chordata; class Mammalia; order Carnivora; family Mustelidae; genus Mellivora; species Mellivora capensis. The sequence goes on from PISX010022726.1 coordinate 5,141, forward strand.
ACTTTAGCCATTTACATTCCACCTTCATAATTTTTGCCATATCTTCATATTACCTATGAGAGTAATTCCTCATTTCCTTAAAATCAGTAGTAAACACCTCACTTTCTTTTCACTTAACATCTTCCTGAGCAATAATATTCATTAATCATAAATTTTATGAACTAATTATTTGGTCTTAAAAATTATTTACTTATTTACTTATTTAGAGAGAGCACATGCAAGCAGGGGGACGGGCAGAGACAGAAGGAGAGAGAGAGTCGTAAGCAGACTCTGCCCTGAGTGCAGAGCCTAACACCAGGATTCATCCCACCACCCTGAGAACATGACTGAGCCGAAATCAAGAGTCAGATGCTTAACCAACTGAGCCACCTAGATATCCCGAGCTAATTATAGTTTTAATTCACATTAAACCAAAGCTAAAACTCGAATTTTCAAAGTTTGGATATGTGCCAGCTAAAATCAGTAGTTTGTACACCATACTTTGAGAAAACTGTACTAATACATAACTGATATTAAAGCTATGATCATCTCTTTCTGTTCCTTACACATAGAATGGTGGCACCAGATAATATTCTTACTTTTTTTAATTTGTCTATCTCATAGAACTCTATAAACACAGGAAAGCACAATATCCTGCAAAAATTGATGTCACTGTCAATAACAAGAAACAGACTCCCCTATATAGAGAGGCAACAGATACAATAACAAAAATATGTTACAATAACAAAATATTTACATCAAAAGTTTGAATGCACATTCCTATGAAAATTCTCCAAAACTTAGGTGCTTAAAATTTCAGGAAAGCATTTTCAATGAACATTTTATGCTAAAAAGCCTTCATCCTCTGAAATAGATTAAGGGACAGTAAAAGTGTCAGTGTACTGTGTTCAGGGAAAGGGGTCAGTGAAATTCTTTTGGAATGGGAGGAACCACAGAGTTTCAGAAAATATTTTGAAATGAATACGCTTATTCTTAAAGAAAATTCCAGGTTCTAAACTCAAATTTAGATCACATAGGACTCAAAGGAAGATTGTTAGAGCTTAATATGTCAGGTGTGCTCATTATACAGTATTATTTCATGTGAGATTTTACAACATCCATCATGATTTACATATGGCTCTAAAAATAATTATATATATATATAATTATATATATATGTATGTGTGTATGTATATATATATACATATATGTATATATATATTTAAAGTAATTATTGGCTCCTTTCTGGAAAGGAATCTATTTAAAGCCCCCTCCCCAGCCAATCTTACAGACAAAACTCATAGGTGTTTATACCTGGCCCTCACTCTTTGTTTTTCTATGTCATGGTATGCTTTATTCTCAGAAAATAGACCCCACTACAAAACATACTCTTCTCTGGCCTGACCACACTGCACATCCTAGGACAACCCCTGGAGAGAGCTCCTGGAGATACCTGTCACCTCCTGCTCTACCTGGCCAAGAGTCATGTCACACACACCCCGCCCGCATGGGCATAGCTGAAACCCTCACACATCCTTTAAAATCCCTCAAAAAGCCCAACCTAATAGAAACTCAGGCTGACATCTCTCTTGATGTCTGGCCCTTGTCTTCCCTTGGAGAGTGAATAAACTGTCTCCTGCCTGTTGCTCTACTCTTTGTACATTTTTTGCTGCCCGCATCACCAGCCACCCTAACACTACTCAAGCCAGTGAAGGATACTATAAAATTCTGGTGTCTTTTTAGGGAAGAACTTGAATTCCTTCAACTCCAATTCAAAAGATATTTGAAGTGGAAAGTAAAATTACTGCCAGAATACTTTTAAGTGTTTTGTTTCTCTCGAGGCTGCAAGTTGACAGAGTTTGGAAGGGGGAGGTGGAAAGAGAGAAGTAAATGATTTTGGTCACTGGATATAAAGACTTGACCTGGCATTTATTTAGGTCTGGTGTGTCTCTCTGGTGGTAAGTGAACCTATACCTAGTCCTACCCAAAACTGTGCTCACCATACATGTAATCTGCTGACACCCCATGTAGACAGGGGTGCATAGCTCCCGTAGTACAATTACAAATGCTCTATATAGTTCAATGCTAAAAATTATTCAAGGCAAAGGAGGAAACAGGAGAAACAAAGGAGCATGGAGACTCTGCTGAAGTATCATGTGTTGACTTGAACAGCAGCAGTGATTATGTGTAAGGAATTTAAAAGGTTCTTAACAATGAACTATCAGCCAAAAGCAGAGATTGCTTCTCATAAAAGCACTAGCTGCACTAAGTAAAAAGAAAAGAAAAGGCAGAGGGAGCTAGAAGCAAATATTACAGTGGTGCCATTATGTTGCCACATAAATCCCCTCCTTTCTGCCCACCTGCAAGTCCCAACCTATTCTAAAGCTCATAATTTGTGGCTTTCCAAATTAGTCTTAGAGCCCTAATTCCAAATGATAAAATTTGTTAATGAAAAGACTCCTTTGCATAAAGCATGAAGTAATTTAATTTTTCTAGATGTTTTCTGTCTATATAATGATTCACCACACCCAGAATTCCTGTCAGTTCTTCCCAAACAAAAAGAGTAATTCTCCACTCTTATCTGTTTCCTGGCAAAATCACTGAGGTCATCGTACAAGTGATAGTTTCTGTTATGATTACCTTAGTACTCCAGGCAAAAGTCCTGGGGTTAATTTTTCATGTAAGTAATCCCACCTCTTTTTTTTTTTTAAGGTTTTATTTATTTATTTGACAGAGAGAGGGCGAGAGCAAGCAGAGGGAGAGGCAGGCAGAGGGAGCAGCAGGCTCCCCGCTGAGCAGGGAAGCCCAATGTGGGGCTTGACCCCAGGACCCTGGGATCATGACCTGAGCCAAAGCCAGCCGCTTAACTGACTGAGCCACCCAGGTGTCCCAATCCCATCTCTTTGAATGCTTTAATCAAACACCTCAATTCAGTGACAAAGCCAGATGTTCAATAGCAAGCTACCTGACATAGGGACTTTGTTACTAAAACCTTCTGTAAAAAACAAAGCAAAACAAAACAAAAAACCTTCTAAAAAACAGGTTCCTTTTTCCTTTCCCCAGTAACCGAAGTTTATTGCTCCTTCCCCTTCCCAACCCTCATCTCCTTTCTGTGGCGTTTTTTGGAAGTGCAAATATTCTTAGAGCTTTAAAGTTATTAAACGTAGACAAGATCAGGAAGTAGAAACAAGGTTACAGTTCAGAAAAAATACTTTCTTATACATTATGCCATCTTTTGTACCCACATCTACTGTGTTTTGTCATTTAAAGACTGATACTCACCTTTGTCTCGAAGAAGAGGATAAACACTTTTAAGACCAGCAAATCTGACTCTGAAAAAGGTTAATTTTAGTGTAATCTCCCTGAAATACACTGTTTCTCATAAACAGCCTCGGTTTCAGGAAGTAGGAATGTGAAAGAAAACAGTCTGTCACTGTCCCAGAATCTGATTGTGTAATTCAACTCTGGGACTTTCAGCAGTTTTGCACCATAAGACACACCCCTTTAGGGATGGCTTTGGTGAGAGGTATTCTGGGAGTTGTATTACTACAGAGAGTTTCCTCTTTTAAACACAGTACAAGGGAACTCCTTATTTGAATGAAGTCAGGATGGCGTCAGTCGCCTGAGGGCCAAGGAAAAAGAAGGCCAGTATGAAACAATGAACATGACATTGTTTTTGATCTATTATCAAAAAACAAACTCCTGTTAGGACTCCATTTCAAAGTGGGGGTGGTCAACAGTACTAAAAGGTGCCAGGAAGTGACAAAGGATGAGGACACGAAGCGTCCACTGGCTAGGCAAGTAGGTCAAAGATAGCTTTAACAGGTACAAATTCAGTGAAGTGGTGGCAGAAAGCAGATGGAATATTTTTAAATCCTAAGAAGATAACTAAGTAGAGTAGAAAGAGAGTCTTTCCATCTTGGATTAGATAAGTCTTTCCATCCTAGATCACAGAAAGTGTGCACATGGAGCCCATGTTTAGAAGGGATAACACTTCTGAAGTTACTTCTGGGTTGGAGCAAGATGATCTGAAGACTAACTTTACCCTTTTATTATATCCTATAATTAAATATATAATAAACTTGAGGGCCACCAACACCAAGGAATAGTGATATTTCTATGGTGTTAATGGCCAGAATGTTACTCTGGAACTTTTCCCCCTGAATTATGCATTTAGTTGGCAGCACAATTATGGTAAACATAAACAGAAAACTAGAGATGGAGGCCAGATGGAGGACTTATTCCAGGTATGGCATTTCTCTAAGGCAATGTTTTCTTTTTTAAATGAAAATATAAGGGGCTCAGAGGGTTAGGCCTCTGCCTTCAGCTCAGGTCATGATCACAGGGTCCTGGGATAGAGCCCCGCATCGGGCTCTCTGCTCAGCGGGGAGCATGCTTCCCCCTCTCTTTCTCTGCCTGCCTCTCTGCCTACTTGTGATCTCTCTCTGTCAAATAAATAAAGTCTTTTTAAAAAATGAGAAAATAAAAATATTGTGTTATACATTATTTAATATATAGCTTCTGATCTCTCGGTAGTATAAAATGTTATTTGCTAGAATGCTAGTGATTCCTTAGACTTTAAAAATTAATAAGAAGCACTAACAAATATAATGTAAATACTTAAGTATAATATTAAAGGAGAGGTGAGGTTTTTGGGTTTTGTTTTAGTTTTTTCCTAAAAATTATACCAGTGAGGAGTACTGTATGACATAGTTTAGACTCAACAAGGGAAAGATTAAGTTATTTGATTTGGAGGACATGTGGTAGGTAGAAATTATGCACTCCCCCCAAACTGACCCTTTTTTCTCTGCTTACAAAGCCTCTAGATCTCATAATGGGTTATTAGGACTGGCTACTGGGGATTCTTATAATCACTGAGATCCTCTAACAAAAAACTCTATTAGTAGACTGTTCTATTATTCATAAAAAATTACCACAAATTTAGTAGCATAAAGCAGCACCCATTAAATAATCTGTTCCATAGACAAAACATAAAATATTTGTAAATGAAGATATGTTTTATTTTATTTATTTTTTTAAAAGATTTATTTACTTTTTTGGGGAGAGAGAGAGAGAACATGCATGTACACATGCACACAAGCAGGGGGAGGAAGAGGGATGAGGAGATTCCCTGCTTACCAAGGAGCCTGATTCACTGATCAATCTCACTACCCTGAGACCAAGACCTAAGCCAAAATCAAGAATGGGCGCCCAACCAACTGAGCCACCCAGGGGCTCCATGAAGACACATTTTAAATGTCAGTAAATGGTATCATAACTAAAAGATGGATGTTATGTAATATTTAAAAATTTAGAAGAAAAAATAATAAAGGTTCTATGATATAGAAAAACAAGCAAAAAACCCCCCAGGACCCATCTGTTATTTCTGTTCCCAGCAGTCAGAAGTCTGGGCACATTATAGTTGAGAATGCTGCAATCCTAATCTGAGGCTTGTGTCACCTTCAAGGCTCATTCAGATTATTGGCAGAATTCTAGTTGTAGGACTAAGGTCCTCATTTTCTTGCTAGCTGTTGTCCAGGGACTACTCATACCTCTTAGATACTACCAGTAGTTCTTTGCCACATGGTCTCCATAGGCAGTTCCTGGCTAATATGGGCATATGTCTCTGCCTTCCTGAAGGGCTCAGTCCCTTTTAAGGATTTATGTGATTAGGTCCAGCCCAGCTAGATAATTTCCCTTTGGATTATCTCAAAGACAAATGATTTGAAACCTAGTCATAGGAGTGATATCCCACCATAGTCACAGGTTCTGTCCACACTCAAGGGCAGGAGGTTATATAAATTGCGTACACCAGTGGGTGGGTATGTTGGGTATGTGGGTAAACTGTCCAGGACGATTGCATCGCCCTCCCTCCTTTCAGCTCACTCACCACACAGTAATTCTCTTCTGGTCACTCCAAAACAATACTAGCCAGTAAATACATGGATCATCTCAGACAATCAGAGGAAAAGACATTGTAGTTGGATTTCAGAAAAAAAATTTTTTTTAGATTTACAGTTTTTGATGCTTTAAATATTTTACCTATGTTACCAAATATAGAGATCTTGCTGTGAAAAAGCTCATGCTAATATAAATTTATAAATTTATAATGAAGATGGAACTATTGTGATAAAATCATATTAAATTATCCATATAGAGCTACTTTTATCGAGGAACAAATATTTGTAAAAATCAAACTTACTTTTAAAAATAGACTTGTTTATAAAACAAAAATGGGGGAAAAACCAGTATAACTTGCCACTAATTGGTTAGACCCAATGACTGGCCTGAAAAGGACATAGGGAAAGTGCTAACTTTTTACATGGCCCAGATGCAAACAGTATTCTCACATCATTTCATGTAAAATGACCACATTCTGCATGTTCTGGGATATACACACATGATAGGGAGGAAAGACTCTGACCAATGCCAAAACATACTTTGGGATTTCACGAAATTCTCATGGAAAGAAAATCTGTGGATGTTTCAGACCACCCTACAACTGCTAAAAACATACTGTACGACTACAAAGATGCCAGTGCTTAACAGCAAAACCTATCAAAAGCAGGGACACAGGTGGCCGGTGAACTTCCATTGCAAAGCACTTTGCTTTGCAAACAGAAACAGAACTTTCCCACAACTACCTCCAGGGAGGAGCAGAACAGATGGCCCCAAACAGGCTGACTCCTCCTTCTTCATCTTCCGATGCCCTGCCTTTACAGGCTCTAATTTTCATCTCACCATCTGACCACTCTCTTGAGAACCTGAATTCTACTGTAGTCTTCTATCTTATGAGAAATACTGAGGCATTAGAGCATTGAAACCTGTCTCCTGGGAGATTCCTCTTGGTTCTTCTTTTAAAAGCTGATTTTTTTTTTTGAGTGTGTAACCACAATGCATGCAAATAAGAAAAATTCTGAACAGCATGAAAAAGTACATAATGAAAAATATCTCCCCACATGGATCTTCTGCATTCTCTCTCCCAAATTCTTTTTCTCAGATTAATTATTCTGTCCCTTGGATTTCTTTGCAGATAGTTCATTCATTTACAGACAGGTTTTTTGTTTGTTTGTTTGTTTGTTTGTTGTTTTTTCTACAAATGGCAGCATCTTTGTTCAGCACTTTGGTTTTTTTCTTTAGTAGTGCATCTGGCAGATCTTTCCACATAGATCTAAGTTGTTTGGTTTAATTGTAGTCACGTGACTCCAGCAATAGGGAGGAGGACGAGAAGTCCACACTAGCTTTCCTTTGTCCCAATCCCAACACTTTGGGCTTCCACTTGTCTCCCATTTAGAGAATAATGGAAAAAGAGTTAAATGAGAAATTTCAAGTAATTTTGAGTATTTTCACCAGTTGGTAGAAAACATCAGCCATGAAATGAGGCAATCTTGAGCTGAGTTACCCCAAATCTGAGCATCTGAGCTGGGCAGTGGAGACTTAGATGAATGTGTATCCAATGGGCAAGAAGTGCATTGAACGGAAGGTGGGTTTCATATAACCCAATTACTAGCAAGCAACACAAACGAGCAACACTTTTCTTTTTTTCCCTATAAGGTGTGATTGTATTATCACAAATTAGCTTCCTCTATTTTTGATCTTAAGTGAAATACAATAGGCTTTCAGGTATATCTGAATTATGGGCTACTGAAAATATCCAAAAACTACTTTTGAGACTCTTTCCATGGAAAGATATACTAGATTGTGGGCATTTTATGTTATTTTTACACTAAATGATTCATCACTGATATTTAAAATAGTAAATACCTCTTTTTTTTTTTTTTTTGTATCAACAAAATACCTACCTACTGTTTTCCTCTGTTTTGCCTTGATAAACAATCCTAGCCTGACTTTTGGGGTATCCATTTCTCTGAAGGGTTCTTTTTAATCTCTTCCTAAATCCGTAGTCTAGGAATACTTACTTAAAGGGAACAGGAAAATGAAATGATATTCAGCATCTTAAATTTTGGCAATTGTTTCATTTCATTTTCTTTATTAGTATTATTAATAACATCTACTACACCAGTCCTTTATAGTTTTTAAAGCATTTCCAAGTCTTACTTAATTTTAAAGGCTGGAGATCAGAAACTCCAGTTCTGATAATATTATTTTATTGTATAGGTTTATCGGCATTGACAAGTTACATATCTTACCTTCTACATGCTCTAATGTTCTTCAGAAGATACTCTGGCTATCCCCACTCCAGAGAAGAGATAATAAATGTTGATGATTAACAAACAAAATTGCAGCCTTACAGGAAATCAGCCTCATATGTAATTGTACTCTTCCTTCCCCAGGCTTACCGTACCTGATCACATCTAACTGAGAGGTCAAAATTTAACCCCTCACAGAATCTCTTTATCAGATGGGGAAGCAGCAAGTATTAACGTCATTTTATTGTCAAGGAAACTGACCTGCAAAGAGCAACTGTTCTGCAAGGCAGGGCTAGAATCCAGACAGATAAGCGGCTCCCATCTGACACCTACCAGGATTGGCGGGTAGGGTCCCACGCTCTGACGTTAAGTGGGCCCGTTCTACGTCAGTCACGTCCTTCCTCCTGTCTTCTCGGTGTTCTACTCCTTGTAGAGGCTCACTCCTATCCTGCTCTTGACACGTACTGTCTTGAGGTTCTCTTCACTTTTAGTTCATTTCAAACCTTCTCCCTGAGGCAGAAAAAATACTATCACCTATTTCACTGGAGGCTATAAAGGACTCCTGGGAGGTTAAGTGTTTCTCAATGTACCTTGTACCAGCCTGTACCTGTGGAACCCCAGAGCCTGGATGTTGAGTGAGGGTACCGTCGGGTGGCTGGGGCGGGAGAGGAAGCCCCTGGAGTGGTCTGGTGTAAGGTGAGGGCATCACGGGTGGCCACGGGCTCATCTGGAGCTCTGGGGCACGTTCAAATCCCGTCTCTGCCCTTGCTCAACAGGACCCTTAGCCACTCTCAAGGCCACAGTTCCGTCACCTGTAAGGGGGACCTACCCTCCCTACTGTGAGGGTTAAATGAGATGATACAAGCCGTGCACCTGGCTAATTTAGGAAGTAAATTCAACTCTCCGCCTGCCCCTAGCCGGTCCCAGGCCTACGCTGGAAATGGGGCGGCGGAAGGGCGGGGAGAGGTGAGGGGTCCTCACCGTTGAAGTGATTCTGTTCCCTTTTCAAAAATCTAGCTCACTCGCCCCATCCTCTTCAGAGGGGCCTCTTGTTTGGGGCGGTGAGGTCCCCACCAGTTTACTGCGCCTCAGACCTGGCCTGGAAGCGTAGCAAGGTGGTCGCGGGTCTGGGCTTCGCGCGGATCCGGCGTCTGCAGCCGCAGACACCCGGCGGAGGAGGGAGCGTGGGGGCGCGGGTGCGGGCTCGGGGCTTGCGTCCGGGCTTTAAAAAGGCTTCGGGGCCGGCTGGGGGCGCAGTCGCAGTCAGCAGGATGCGGGAGGAGGGTGGCGCGCGCCGGAGGACCGGTGGCCCGCAGCCGCCCGCTCCCCTGGTTCGCGCGCGTCTGCGCCCCTCGGTTCCCCAGCTCGGCCCCGCCCCCTCGGCTCACTCCCGCCCTGTCCCTCCCCCAGGAGCTGCGGCGCGGCCGGCTGGCGCTTTCTAGTGTGGCTGAGGGCGCGCGGTGGGCGGGGACCGTCTCCCGACTCCAGCCTCCGCGGGGTGGCCTCCATTAGTGTCGCGCAGAACCCCGAAAGCGAAGCCGCTCTGGGGAGTTAGTTCACCGACTCCCGGGCACCAAGGTACTTGGCGGGCTGCGGGCTGGGGGTGAAGTGGGGAGGGTGTCTTGTCTGGTCGTCGCCCCGAGAGGGAAGCTTTGTCCCCGAGTCTTTCGCGGGGCTCGGTGGAAAGTCACACCCACTGCTCCTGCGGGCTCAGCGCACGGCGCGCTCGAACAATTCAATGCGGCACGGCCCCAGCTTTATAAAATTTAGGAGTATTTATAAATGCGGGGGAGGGGCACTGAAAGGAAATACCAGAAATGGGATGCGTTTTCTTTATAATTTTCCATGTGCTTTGCAAGAGTTCTGTTTGTTTGTTTTCCTAATCAGAGAAAAAAAAAAAAAAAAGAATTCCGTTTATCAAGCGGAGCTCCCAGAGCAATTGTGCGTGGACCCCTCCGCGTCCCCCCGGGGACTTTCCCGCGGGGCCTCGGCTTCCCTGGAACTCCGGTTCTCTGCGGAGGGTTCTTCTGGACCTGCCCTTCTTGCCTCAGTGGTTCAGTAGGAAAATACAATAATCTCCTGTTTTCTGGGACTTTCCCCAGCTTTCAGCTTGAAAGGAGGAATTTCGCAAAGCCTCCGGAAGCCAGAACCCAGAACCCACGCTGTACCCCGTAGCGGATGTCCACAGCCGCCAAGAAGCTGGACTCTGCAGATCTGATTAGGGTACAGGTTAATCAGGTCGAGTGGGAGAAGGAGGACCCTGTCTCAGAAGCAAAAGTGAGCTCTCTTAAGGTTTTCCTCTTGCTTTTTTTGGTTTTCACCACTCCTTTTGAGAAACCTATTCTTTAAGAATTGTTTCTGCTGAGCGGTAGTAGAGTTCACAGATGTCTTTTAAGACACACTGGGGGTGATGACCGGCGAAGGAGTTTAGTCGCGGGGATAACCCTGCCTTTGGCTGTGCTTCGGGTTTCTCTTCCCTCTTGTTAGCTCAGTGTTGGGTCAGGGAGAGGGCCTTTAAAAACGGCTACTTGCAACGACCGATGACATACTTTCTCTTGAGATTATCCATAGGGTGGGAGCTGAGGAGGGATGAAAATAACCTGTTAGAATACCTTGCTTATTAACACATGGCCCAGAACAAACTCCATTATTTCACTACAGCTTACCTTAAAAAACAAACTTAAAGCATGAGGATCCTCTTGGCATGCATGACCACCCAGGGGCACCAAACTTTCTGTTAAACTGCTCGGACACCTGGCTCCTCCTTTGAGCAGAAATATCTTTTTGTTCATGACAGTTGAGGTCCAAACAGCCTTTTTGCAAGGTCAGGTAGTATGTCTCCTTACTGGCTTTGCCCAACTTTGGGAGGGATAGCTGGTGTGTGTGTGTGTGTGTGTGTGTGTCTAAGAGAGAGAGAGAGAGAGATTTTGAGGCAGGGGTGGGGATGTGGGAGTGTGAACAGGCCCCTAGAGACCATATTTTTGCTCATACCACCTCTATACATACCTATTTTTATTTCCTTTGAGAGGAGTCAGAAGGCAACCTCAGAGTCTAACCCTTCTCTTGACAGCTCAAAGACTCCCACATAAGTATGTACTTCTTCGTGTCCAGCAAAGGAAAGGTTTACTCTTCTGACACTCAAGAACGGGGCCCTCACCTTATGTATTGTGCTTTCTGTGATAAAGTTCTTGATAGCAGGGCTCATTTGCTCATTTTCATTTCTGTATATTTATCTATTTATTGTGGTTCATTTGTGAATATAGATGTTACTATGTCTCACCACAGTGTTTGGGAACTTTTTCTTTTTTTTTCTCTTTTCTTTTTTTATTTTTTGGAACTTTTTCTTTAAGCTCTATACCCATCGTGGAGTGAGAACTCATGACCCTGAGATCAGAGGTTGCATGCTCTACTGACTGAGCCAACCAGGCAAACCATGTTTTATAATTTTTTAATGTCAGGTATCATCACAGCCCCTTTAATACTTAGCTAATCTCCACTTCCATTTAATTCCGTAAGAATCAGATGGTTTGTAATTTTGTAAAGAAAATATTTGTTAAATGTTTGATTAGACATTAAGTACATATGGTATACAATTTCAAAGGTATAGAATGTGCAGTGAAAAGTCTCCTTTCCACCTCTGACCCCAGGTTCCCTCCAGAGGTAACCACTTTTATGACTATATAAGCTCATTGTTTTTCTATCTTTGATAACTTATGCCAGGCATTTCAAAAAGCTTTTGAGCATTTGCACATTAGTAATTTTTTTATTTTTTTATTTTTAAGATCTACCTGGCACCTGGGTCGTTCAGTCAGTTAAGCATCTGCCTTTGGTTCAGGTCATGATCCCAGCCAGGATCCTGGCGCATTGGGCTCCCTGCTCAGTGGGTCATCTGCTTCTCCTCCTGCCCCTCCCCCTGCTCATGCTCTCTCTCTCACTCATTCTCTCTCTCAAATAAATAATATCTTAAAAAACCCCTACCAATTTATTTTAGTTTACTTTAGGGTTTTTGTTAGTTTCAGTCTTTCCTGTCTTTCTACTGATCACTCAGAAATGGCAGAGATAGAGGCCACTTGGTAGAGGGAACTTGATGCTCTAGAAATTAACAAATAAATTACTTTCTCAGTTCCGTGAGGTGAGAGACCGTGATTTATTCAACTTTGGAGCTCTACAAACAACCCACCACAATTCCTAGTGAGTACTGGGTCCCTGCGAATACCCATACAAGCAGACTTAGGGATAACTAATACTCTCTAATCTTCTGCTTCAAAGCCTCTTTCTCCTATGAGGCAGCAGTAACAGCACATTTCCCTCCCAAACACTAGAGTCTAAGTTGGTATCTTGCTGGTTTTAGTACACTTCCATGGCCCTCCTCTCTACAGATTAACTGCTATCGCTTGTGGAGTAACTGGTAACAGGGAGCAGTTATTTGTTGTGGGTCAGTGAGGGTGTATTTCTTTTCTGTTTGAATCCTGCCTTTGATACTGGCTTTGTGACCTGGACTACCCAGATAAACCCTCTGAGACTTAGCTCCCTCATCTGTGAAGGGTGATTGATAGGGTTATTCTGAAGATGAGACAATATGTGTAAATGGCTAGCATGGTACCTGGCACGTGGAGGGCATACAGTAGGTAGTAACCCTGTTAACTGTCAGAGTCTTGGGTTATTTCGTATCTTCACTGGAGAGGTGGGTGCATGTCAGCCCAGGCTATATTAGGGCTCAGGAACAAATGACTTAAAAAAAATATTTGATTTCGTGCTCATATTACACACCCTTTTTGGCTCTGTCTTTGGCCCTTCTCCCCTCTGGGATGGAAGCTGAGCTGCTCTGGGGGACGGCCGAGGTGGCAGAGGCCAAGAGTATTGGTGGAACTACACAATGGCTTTTAAAGCTTCTGCTTGCAAAGAAGCTTCTGTGTCACTTCCATTCATGTTTCATTGACATGGTTGTCACTGCAGTGGGAAGTATCATCTCTCTGAAGGGGCAAGGCCTGGTAGGGAGGGGCAGCAAATATTTGACAGTAGTACTGTCTACCTCAGTATTTTTGGAGAGTCACATTATGATCCCCAAATTTGTCAAACCTTAAGAATTGATTCACACCAAGAAACTTGTAGCCATTGATTTGATAAACCAGAATGCCAGTTTTCCCCCCTTGAAGTGAATAATATATCTACCCTGAGAACTAGGCATAAGAGCTAGTATGGGGCCAACTTTTCTTGGTAGATTTGCTCAAAAGCATGAATTCTAAGCTAATTCGTTATAGGAAGAACACAAAATTTGGGTGTTACTAAAAGATTGTACCCAGAATACACAATGGTTTTTAATCCAGTTCTCCCTTTGGAACTGTTATTTTCCAAAGTCCAAGAACGAACCAGAATGGTGGTGGTGTGTCCTAGACAAGGCCGAGATCACTGACAGATTCTTGCCCCTCCTTTTTAGGTTCTTTACTTGTTAACAGCTAATTCTCTTCTTGTCAACCACTAATTGTATCATCTGATGATTTGTTATAATTATTCTCTTTAATGCTGTCAGCTTTTTGAATAATGAGACTTTATTATCAAAACTAAAGTCATCTTCAAATCACAGTTCTACCCATTGTGTGTTAATTCTTGCTGCATAGGTTTCATAGTAATTTTTACTATCCTTGGTCCATGATTTTGAGGGTTCCTCTCACTTTGTTGCTGATAGCTGGGCATGTCCTGTTTGCTTGGGTAGTATGATATGATGTAATAATGTCCAAAAACAATGTATGACAAGTAAATTTAAAATTAAAGATATATTTCTGAATCCATAAAAAATAAATTTTGGGGGCGCCTGAGTGACTCAGTGGGTTAAAGCCTCTGCCTTCGGCTCAGGTCATGATCCCAGGGTCCTGGGATCGAGCCCCAAATAGGGCTCTCTGCTCGGCAGGGAGCCTGCTTCCCCCTCTCTCTCTGCCTGCCTCTCTGCCTACTTGTGATCTCTGTCAAATAAATAAAATCTTTAAAAAAAAAAAGAAATTTTGCTTAGCTCTATCATTTGTTGAGAATTGAATAAATTGAGAGTTTGATTTTTAGCACTCATAGGTGGAATTTAAGAAACAAAACAAATGAACATAGGGGAAGGGAAGGAAAAATAAGATGAAAATAGAGAGGGAGGCAAAGCATAAGAGACGCTGAACTCTGAGCAACTGAGGGTTGCTGGAGGGGAGGTGGGTGGAGGGAAGATAATTGGGCATTAAGGCATTAAGGAGGGCACTTGATGTAAATGAGCACTGGGTGTTATATACAAATGATGAATCACTAAATTTTCTCCCTGAAACTAATAATACAGTATATGTTAACTAAATTGAATTTAAATAAAGAATTTAATAATAGAAAAAAATAGCACCATAGCTGCAAAACAGGAAGAAAGATTGTATTTTAGAAATAAATAGCAGCAAGTGTAGAAAGAAAAGGAAAGCATTTTGGTTTTTTTTCTTAAGGCAGCATAATAATTCTGATACCAATATCTAATATAGATGGCAAACAAAACCACAAATCAACTTCACTTAAGATCATTGATTACCAAACCCTAAACAGTTTTTAAGGAATGCAGGGAACAGTCAGCATCACTCTATTGATATAATTTGTCACCATGCTGGATTAAAGGAATTCTCTGTAGCCATTCAAATATAAGGTATATGTATATGTGTGGATATGGAAACAAATCACCCATTTGTATTAATTTAAGAATGCAAGGTCTAGAACTAAATACAGTTTGTTCCTGTTTGTGTCAGAAAAAATCTCTGTGTAGAACTAAGTGTTTGTGTATATGAGCACACACATAGTTATGTTTATTGTATGAAGAAAATTTCTGTAAGGATAAGAGCAACTTTTACAGTGGTTGACTCTAGAAGGATTAGGGTGGAGGGAAGATACTCTTTAAAAAATCTTTTTTTTTTTTTTTTTTACCATATCAGTTTTTAAATTGTGTGCATTTAATTCTTTTAAAATAAATTAGTTTTAAAATGGCTGTTTTGTGTCAGAACAATCTCTCCAAGAGTTTGGTAATTAATTCTCCAGTCCTGTTATACTGCTTTACTTCACTGATTATCAAAGGTGCATGTAGGCACGTGTAGATGGAGGGTACCACAGGGCCAAGAACTCTAGAGGGATTTAGCTCTTAATAGCAGTTAGGATGTGACTAATGACAGTTTGTTCAGTCATTAGGGAACAATTGATAAAAATAAATAATTCCAGTAGGAGGACAGACTATGGTATTTAGAACTAATTTATGTAATGTCTAATTTTACAAGTATAAAACTTTTAAAGCACTTAAGTACATTTTTTTAAATTTATTTTTTTTTATCAATTTCTTTTCAGTGTAACTGAATTCATTGTTTATGCACCACACCCAGTGCTCCATGCAATGCGTGCCCTCCATAATACCCACCACCTGGCTCCCCCAACCTCCCACACCCTGCCCCTTCAAAACCCTCAGGTTGTTTTTCAGAGTCCATAGTCTCTCATGGTTCATCTCCCCTTCCGATTTCCCTCAACTCCCTTTTCCTCTCCATTTCCTTATGTCCTCCATGTTATTTGTTATGCTCCACAAATAAGTGAAACCATATGATAATTGATTCTCTTTGCTTGACTTATTTCACGCAGCATAATCTCTTCCAGACCCGTCCATGTTGCTACAAAAGTTGGGTATTCATCTTTTCTGATGGAGGCATAATACTCCATAGTGTATATGGACCACATCTTCCTTATCCAGTTGTCCGTTGAAGGGCATCTTGATTCTTTTCACAGTTTGGCGACCGTGGCCATTGCTGCTATAAACACTGGGGTACAGATGGCCCTTCTTTTCGCTACATCTGTATCTTTGGGGTAAATACCCAGTAGTGCAATTGCAGGGTCATAGGGAAGCTCTATTTTTACTTTCTTAAGGAATCTCCACACTGTTCTCCAAAGTGGCTGCACCAACTTGCATTCCCACCAACAGTGTAAGAGGGTTCCCCTTTCTCCACATCCTCTCCAACACACATTGTTTCCTGTCTTGCTAATTTTGGCCATTCTAACTGGTGTGAGGTGGTATCTCAATGTAGTTTTAATTTGAATCTCCCTAATGGCTAGTGATGATGGACATTTTTTCATGTGTCTGATAGCCATTTGTATGTCTTCATTGGAGAAGTGTCTGTTCATGTCTTTTGCCCATTTTTTGACATGATTATCTGTTTTGTGTGTGTTGAGTTTGAGGAGTTCTTTATAGATCCTGGATATCAGCCTTTTGTTTGTACTGTCATTTGCAAATATCTTCTCCCATTCCGTGTGTTGCCTCTTTGTTTTGTTGATTGTTTCCTTTGCTGTGCAGAAGCTTTTGGTCTTGAGGAAGTCCCAAAAGTTCATTTTCACTTTTGTTTCCTTTGCCTTTGGAGACATATCTTGAAAGAAGTTGCTGTGGCTGATATCGAAGAGGTTACTGCCTATGTTCTCCTCTAGGATTCTGATGGATTCCTGTCTCACGTTGAGGTCTTTTATCCATTTCGAGTTTATCTTTGTGTACGGTGTAAGAGAATGGTCGAGTTTCATTCTTCTACATATAGCTGTCCAATTTTCCCAGCATCAATTATTTAAGAGACTGTCTTTTTTCCACTGTATATTTTTTCCTGCTTTGTCGAAGATTATTTGACCGTAGAGTTGAGGGTCCATATCTGGGCTCTCTACTGTGTTCCACTGGTCTGTGTGTCTGTTTTTATGCCAGTACCATGCTGTCTTGGTGATCACAGCTTTGTAGTAAAGCTTGAAATCAGGTAACATGATGCCCCCAGTTTTGTTTTTCTTTTTCAACATTTCCTTAGCAATTCGGGGTCTCTTCTGATTCCATACAAATTTTAGGATTATTTGCTCCAGCTCTTTGAAAAATACCGGTGGAATTTTTCATCGCAATGGCATTAAAAGTATAGATTGCTCTAGGCAGTATAGACATTTTAAGAATGTTTATTCTACCGATTCAAGAGCATGGAATGGTCTTCCATCTTTTTGTGTCTTCTTCAATATCA